>CAWUDS030001306.1:0-25974 GCA_963859935.3 Lathyrus sativus | reverse complement strand
TATATAAGCTCAAGTTATTTGTATTCACCATAATCACATTGTATTATGGTATAATATATATAAGACATTTCTATATTTTTCTTCTTCTCTATCACCAAAATTTTGGTTTCTTCACCTCTAATAAACTAAGTTAAGAAACTACAAATGAATGACCCAAAATTTATACATATGCATAACAATTAAAATTAAGTAATCAAGCTCAATAATTTTCATATTCAACGTATTCACATTGACTTATGATATATTACATCTAAAATTATTCAACATTTTTCTTCACCATCCCAAAGTTTTAGCTTTTTTTTAATCACTAAGCTAAAAACATAATAGACTATAGTAGTTGATAAAAATTTATTATATTTTATTTTTCTACTCCATCACAAAATTTTAGGGTTTTTCCCCACTAAAAAACAAAGTTTAAATACTATAATCCACGACATATATTTTAGATAATATAGGTCAAAATTAAAATAAATAATCAAGCTAACGTTTATTGAACTTACAATTTTCACATTGAATTACGGTAAATTAGATTTAAATATATTCAATATGTTTCTTCTCCATCACAAAATTTGATGTTTCTTCGTAACTAAGCCACATAGTTAAAAGACTATAAGTGAATGATAAATAAATTATATCTACATGGGTAATCACTAAAATCAAATATTTAAGCTCAAGTTATTTGTATTCACCATAATCACATTGTATTATGGTATAATATATGTAAAACATTTCTATATTTTTCTTCTTTTCCATCACCAAAATTTTGGTTTCTTCACCTCTAAGAAACTAAGTTAAGAGACTACAAATGAATGACCCAAAATTTATACATATGCATAACAATTAAAATTAAGTAATCAAGCTCAATAATTTTTATATTCAACATATTAACATTGACTTATGATATATTACATCTAAAATTATTGAACACTTTTCTTCACCATACCAAAGTTTTAGCTTTTTTTATCACTAAATTAAAAACATAATAGACTATAGTAGATGTAAAAAGTTAATTATATTTTATTTTTCTACTCCATCACAAAATTTAGGTTTTTCCCCACTAAAAAACAAAGTTAAAAGACTATAATCGACGACGTATATTTTATATAATATAGGTCAAAATTAAAATAAATTATCAAGCTAACGTTTATTGATATTTACCATTTTCACATTGAATTACAGTAAATTAGATGTAAATATATTCAATATGTTTCTTCTACATCACCAAATTTCATGTTTCTTCGTAACTAAGCCACATAGTTAAACGACTATAAGCGAATGATAAGTAAATTATATCTACATGGGTAATCACTAAAATCAAATATTTAAGCTCAAGTTATTTGTATTCACCATAATCACATTGTATTATGGTATAATATATGTAAAACATTTCTATATTTTTCTTCTTCTCCATCACCAAAATTTTGGTTCCTTCACCTCTAAGAAACTAAGTTAAGAGAATACAAATGAATGACCCATAATTTATACATATGCATAACAATTAAAATTAGGTAATCAAGCTCAATAATTTTTATATTCACTGTATTCACATTGACTTATGATATATTACATCTAAAATTATTCAACATTTTTCTTCATCTTCCTAAAGTTTTAGCTTTTTTTATCACTAAGCTAAAAACATGATAGACTATAGTAGATATAAAAAATTCATTATATTTTATTTTTCTACTCCATCATAAAATTTTAGGGTTTTCCCCCACTAAAAAACAAAGTTAAAAGACTATAATCCACGACATATATTTTATATAATATAGGTCAAAATTAAAATAAATAATCAAGCTAACATTTATTGATATTTACCATTTTCACATTAAATTATGGTAAATTAGATGTTAATATATTCAATATGTTTCTTCTCTATCACCAAATTTCATGTTTCTTCGTAACTAAGCCACTTTGTTAAAAGACTATAAGTGAATGACAAATAAATTATATCTACATGGGTATTCACTAAAATCAAATATTTAAGGTCAAGTTATTTGTTATCACCATAATCACATTGTATTATGTTATAATATATGTAAAACATTTCTATATTTTTCTTCTTCTCCATCACGAAAATTTTGGTTTCTTCACCTCTAAGAAACTAAGTTAAGAGACTACAAATTAATGACCCATAATTTATACATATGCATAATAATTAAAATTAAGTAATCAAGATCAATAATTTTTATATTCATCGTATTCACAATGACTTATGATATATTACATCTAAAATTATTCAACGTTTTTCTTCATCATCCCAAAGTTTTAGCTTTTTTTTATCACTAAGTTAAAAACATAATTGACTATAGTAGATGTAAAAAATTTATTATATTTTATTTTTCTACTCCATCACAAAATTTTAGGGTTTTCCCCCACTAAAAAACAAAGTTAAAAGACTATAATCCACGACATATATTTTATATAATATAGGTCAAAATTAATTTTTATATTCATCGTATTAACATTGACTTATGATATATTACATCTAAAAATATTCAATATTTTTCTTCACCATCCCAAACTTTTAGATTTTTTTATCACTAAGCTAAAAACATTATAGAATATAGTAAATGTAAAAAATTAATTATATTTTATTTTTCTACTCCATCACAAAATTTTATGTTTTTCCCCACTAACTAACAAAGTTAACAGACTATAATCCACGACATATATTTGATATAATATAGGTCAAAACTAAAATAAATAATCAAGCTAACGTTTATTGATATTTACCATTTTCAAATTGAATTACGGTAAATTAGATGTAAATATATTCAATATGTTTCTCCTCCATCACCAAATTTCATGTTTCTTCGTAACTAAACCACATAGTTAAAAGACTCTAAGTGAATTATAAGTAAATTATATCTACATGGGTAATCACTAAAATCAAATATTTAAGCTCAAGTTATTTGTATTCACCATAATCACATTGTATTATGGTATAATATATGTAAAACATTTCTATATTTTTCTTCTTCTCTATCACCAAAATTTTGGTTTCTTCACCTCTAAGAAACTAAGTTAAGAGACTACAAATTAATGACCCATAATTTATACATATGCATAACAATTAAAATTAAGTAATCAAGATCAATAATTTTTATATTCATCGTATTCACATTGACTTATGCAATATTACATCTAAAATTATTCAACGTTTTTCTTCATCATCCCAAAGTTTTAGCTTTTTTTATCACTAAGTTAAAAACATAATAGACTATAGTAAATGTAAAAAATTTATTATATTTTATTTTTCTACTCAATCACAAAATTTTAGGGTTTTCCCCCAATAAAAAACAAAGTTAAAAGACTATAATCCATGACATATATTTTATATAATATAGGTCAAAATTAAAATAAATAATCAAACTAACGTTTATTGATATTTACCATTTTTACATTGAATTACGGTAAATTAGATGTAAATATATTCAATATGTTTCTTCTCCATCACAAAATTTCATGTTTCTTCACCTCTAAGAAACTAAGTTAAGAGACTACAAATGAATGACCCAATATTTATACATATGCATAACAATTAAAATTAAGTAATCAAGCTCAATAATTTTTATATTCATCGTATTCACATTGACTTATGCAATATTACATCTAAAATTATTCAACGTTTTTCTTCATCATCCCAAAGTTTTAGCTTTTTTTATCACTAAGTTAAAAACATAATAGACTATAGTAGATATAAAAAATTTATTATATTTTATTTTTCTACTCAATCACAAAATTTTAGGGTTTTCCCCCACTAAAAAACAAAGTTAAAAGACTATAATCCACGACATATATTTTATATAATATAGGTCAAAATTAATTTTTATATTTATCGTATTCACATTGACTTATGATATATTACATCTAAAAATATTCAATATTTTTCTTCACCATCCCAAACTTTTAGATTTTTTTATCACTAAGCTAAAAACATAATAGACTATAGTAAATGTATAAAATTAATTATATTTTATTTTTCTACTCCATCACAAAATTTTAAGTTTTTCCCCACTAACTAACAAAGTTAAAAGACTATAATCCACGACATATATTTGATATAATATAGGTCAAAACTAAAATAAATAATCAAGCTAACGTTTATTGATATTTACCATTTTCAAATTGAATTACGGTAAATTAGATGTAAATATATTCAATATGTTTCTCCTCCAGCACCAAATTTCATGTTTCTTCGTAACTAAGCCACATAGTTAAAAGACTATAAGTGAATGATAAATAAATTATATCTACATGGGTAATCACTAAAATCAAATATTTAAGCTCAAGTTATTTGTATTCACCATAATCACATTGTATTATGGTAAAATATATGTAAAACATTTCTATATTTTTCTTCTTTTCCATCACCAAAATTTGGTTTCTTCACCTCTAAGAAACTAAGTTAAGAGACTACAAATGAATGACCCAAAATTTATACATATGCATAACAATTAAAATTAAGTAATCAAGCTCAATAATTTTTATATTCAACGTATTCACATTGACTTATGATATATTACATCTAAAATTATTGAACACTTTTCTTCACCATCCCAAAGTTTTAGCTTTTTTTATCACTAAGTTAAAAACATAATAGACTATGGTAGACATAAAAGTTAATTATATTTTATTTTTCTACTCCATCACAAAATTTAGGTTTTTTCCCACTAAAAAATAAAGTTAAAAGACTATAATCGACGACATATATTTTATATAATATAGGTCAAAATTAAAATAAATAATCAAGCTAACGTTTATTGATATTTACCATTTTCACATTGAATTACGGTAAATTAGATGTAAATATATTCAATATGTTTCTTCTCCATCACCAAATTTCATGTTTCTTCGTAACTAAGCCACATAGTTAAAAGACTATAAGTGAATAATAAGTAAATTATATCTACACGGGTAATCACTAAAATCAAATATTTAAGCTCAAGTTATTTGTATTCACCATAATCACATTTTTTTATGGTATAGTATATGTAAAACATTTCTATATTTTTCTTCTTCTCCATCACCAAAATTTTGGTTTCTTCACCTCTAAGAAACTAAGTTAAGAGACTAAAAATTAATGACCCATAATTTATACATATGCATAACAATTAAAATTAAGTAATCAAGATCAATAATTTTTATATTCATCGTATTCACATTGACTTATGCAATATTACATCTAAAATTATTCAACGTTTTTCTTCATCATCCCAAAGTTTTAGCTTTTTTTATCACTAAGTTAAAAACATAATAGACTATAGTAAATGTAAAAAATTTATTATATTTTATTTTTGTACTCAATCACAAAATTTTAGGGTTTTCCCCCAATAAAAAACAAAGTTAAAAGACTATAATCCACGACATATATTTTATATAATATAGGTCAAAATTAAAATAAATAATCAAACTAACGTTTATTGATATTTACCATTTTCACATTGAATTACGGTAAATTAGATGTAAATATATTCAATATGTTTCTTCTCCATCACCAAATTTCATGTTTCTTCGTAACTAAGCCACATAGTTAAAAGACTATAAGTGAATGATAAGTAAATTATATCTACATGGGTAATCACTAAAATCAAACATTTAAGCTCAAGTTATTTGTATTCACCATAATCACATTGTATTATGGTATAATATATGTAAAACATTTCTATATTTTACTTCTTCTCCATCACCAAAATTTTGGTTTCTTCACCTCTAAGAAACTAAGTTAAGAGAATACAAATGAATGACCCATAATTTATACATATGCATAACAATTAAAATTAGGTAATCAAGCTCAATAATTTTTATATTCACTGTATTCACATTGACTTATGATATATTACATCTAAAATTATTCAACATTTTTCTTCATCTTCCTAAAGTTTTAGCTTTTTTTTTATCACTAAGCTAAAAACATGATAGACTATAGTAGATATAAAAAATTCATTATATTTTATTTTTCTACTCCATCATAAAATTTTAGGGTTTTCCCCCACTAAAAAACAAAGCTAAAAGATTGTAATCTACGACATATATTTTATATAATATAGGTCAATATTAAAATAAATAAT
Source organism: Lathyrus sativus (assembly GCA_963859935.3). NCBI lineage: Eukaryota > Viridiplantae > Streptophyta > Magnoliopsida > Fabales > Fabaceae > Lathyrus > Lathyrus sativus. The sequence goes on along the minus strand of CAWUDS030001306.1, from coordinate 19,900 downwards.
CAAGCTAACATTTATTGATATTTACCATTTTCACATTGAATTATGGTAAATTAAATGTAAATATATTCAATATGTTTCTTCTCCATCACCAAATTTTATGTTTCTTCGTAACTAAGCCACTTTGTTAAAAGAGTATAAGTGAATGACAAATAAATTATATCTACATGGGTAATCACTAAAATCAAATATTTAAGGTCAAGTTATTTGTTATCACCATAATCACATTGTATTATGTTATAATATATGTAAAACAATTCTATATTTTTCTTCTTCTCCATCACGAAAATTTTGGTTTCTTCACTTCTAAGAAACTAAGTTAATAGACTACAAATTAATGACCCATAATTTATACATATACATAACAATTAAAATTAAGTAATCAAGATCAATAATTTTTATATTCGTCGTATTCACATTGATTTATGATATATTACATCTAAAATTATTCAACGTTTTTCTTCATCATCCCAAAGTTTTTAGGTTTTTTTATCACTAAGTTAAAAACATAATAGACTATAGTAGATGTAAAAAATTTATTATATTTTCTTTTTCTACTCCATCACAAAATTTTAGGGTTTTCCCCCACTAAAAAACAAAGTTAAAAGACTATAATCCACGACATATATTTTATATAATATAGGTCAAAATTAATTTTTATATTTATCGTATTCACATTGACTTATGATATATTACATCTAAAAATATTCAATATTTTTCTTCACCATCCCAAACTTTTAGATTTTTTTATCACTAAGCTAAAAACATAATAGACTATAGTAAATGTATAAAATTAATTATATTATATTTTTCTACTCCATCACAAAATTTTAAGTTTTTCCCCACTAACTAACAAAGTTAAAAGACTATAATCCACGACATATATTTGATATAATATAGGTCAAAACTAAAATAAATAATCAAGCTAACGTTTATTGATATTTACCATTTTCAAATTGAATTACGGTAAATTAGATGTAAATATATTCAATATGTTTCTCCTCCAGCACCAAATTTCATGTTTCTTCGTAACTAAGCCACATAGTTAAAAGACTATAAGTGAATGATAAATAAATTATATCTACATGGGTAATCACTAAAATCAAATATTTAAGCTCAAGTTATTTGTATTCACCATAATCACATTGTATTATGGTATAATATATGTAAAACATTTCTATATTTTTCTTCTTTTCCATCACCAAAATTTGGTTTCTTCACCTCTAAGAAACTAAGTTAAGAGACTACAAATGAATGACCCAAAATTTATACATATGCATAACAATTAAAATTAAGTAATCAAGCTCAATAATTTTTATATTCAACGTATTCACATTGACTTATGATATATTACATCTAAAATTATTGAACACTTTTCTTCACCATCCCAAAGTTTTAGCTTTTTTTATCACTAAGTTAAAAACATAATAGACTATAGTAGACGTAAAAGTTAATTATATTTTATTTATCTACTCCATCACAAAATTTAGGTTTTTTCCCACTAAAAAACAAAGTTAAAAGACTATAATCGACGACATATATTTTATATAATATAGGTCAAAATTAAAATAAATAATCAAGCTAACGTTTATTGATATTTACCATTTTCACATTGAATTACGGTAAATTAGATGTAAATATATTCAATATGTTTCTTCTCCATCACCAAATTTCATGTTTCTTCGTAACTAAGCCACATAGTTAAAAGACTATAAGTGAATAATAAGTAAATTATATCTACACGGGTAATCACTAAAATCAAATATTTAAGTTCAAGTTATTTGTATTCACCATAATCACATTGTATTATGGTATAGTATATGTAAAACATTTCTATATTTTTCTTCTTCTCCATCACCAAAATTTTGGTTTCTTCACCTCTAAGAAACTAAGTTAAGAGAATACAAATGAATGACCCATAATTTATACATATGCATAACAATTAAAATTAGGTAATCAAGCTCAATAATTTTTATATTCAACGTATTCACATTGACTTATGATATATTACATCTAAAATTATTGAACATTTTTCTTCACCATCCCAAAGTTTTAGCTTTTTTTATCACTAAGCTAAAAACATAATAGACTATAGTAGATGTAAAAAGTTAATTATATTTTATTTTTCTACTCCATCACAAAATTTAGGTTTTTCCTTACTAAAAAACAAAGTTAAAAGACTGTAATCGAAGACATATATTTTATATAATATAGGTCAAAATTATAATAAATAATCAAGCTAACTTTTATTGATATTTACCATTTTCACATTGAATTACGGTAAATTAGATGTAAATATATTCAATATGTTTCTTCTCCATCACCAAATTTCATGTTTCTTCGTAACTAAGCCACATAGTTAAAAGACTATAAGTGAATGATAAGTAAATTATATCTACATGGGTAATCACTAAAATCAAATATTTAAGCTCAAGTTATTTGTATTCACCATAATCACATTGTATTATGGTATAATATATGTAAAACATTTCTATATTTTTCTTCTTCTCCATCACCAAAATTTTGGTTTCTTCACCTCTATGAAACTAAGTTAAGAGAATACAAATGAATGACCCATAATTTATACATATGCATAACAATTAAAATTAGGTAATCAAGCTCAATAATTTTTATATTCACTGTATTCACATTGACTTATATATATTACATCTAAAATTATTCAACATTTTTCTTCATCTTCCTAAAGTTTTAGCTTTTTTTTATCACTAAGCTAAAAACATGATAGACTATAGTAGATATAAAAAATTCATTATATTTTATTTTTCTACTCCATCATAAAATTTTAGGGTTTTCCCCCACTAAAAAACAAAGTTAAAACATTGTAATCTACGACATATATTTTATATAATATAGGTCAAAATTAAAATAAATAATCAAGCTAACATTTATTGATATTTACCATTTTCACAATGAATTATGGTAAATTAAATGTAAATATATTCAATATGTTTCTTCTCCATCACCAAATTTTATGTGTCTTCGTAACTAAGCCACTTTGTTAAAAGACTATAAGTGAATGACAAATAAATTATATCTACATGGGTAATCACTAAAATCAAATATTTAAGGTCAAGTTATTTGTTATCACCATAATCACATTGTATTATGTTATAATATATGTAAAACATTTCTATATTTTTCTTCTTCTCCATCACGAAAATTTTGGTTTCTTCACCTCTAAGAAACTAAGTTAAGAGACTACAAATTAATGACCCATAATTTATACATATGCATAACAATTAAAATTAAGTAATCAAGATCAATAATTTTTATATTCATCGTATTCACATTGACTTATGATATATTAAATCTAAAATTATTCAACGTTTTTCTTCATCATCCCAAAGTTTTAGCTTTTTTTATCACTAAGTTAAAAAATAATAGACTATAGTAGATGTAAAAAATTTATTATATTTTATTTTTCTACTCAATCACAAAATTTTAGGGTTTTCCCCCACTAAAAAACAAAGTTAATATATTTTATATAATATAGGTCAAAATTAATTTTTATATTCATCGTATTCACATTGAATTATGATATATTACATCTAAAAATATTCAATATTTTTCTTCACCATCCCAAACTTTTAGATTTTTTTATCACTAAGCTAAAAACATAATAGACTATAGTAAATGTAAAAAATTAATTATATTTTATTTTTCTTTTCCATCACAAAATTTTATGTTTTTCCCCACTAACTTACAAAGTTAAAAGACTATAATCCACGACATATATTTGATATAATATAGGTCAAAACTAAAATCAATAATCAAGCTAACGTTTATTGATATTTACCATTTTCAAATTGAATTACGGTAAATTAGATGTAAATATATTCAATATGTTTCTCCTCCATCACGAAATTTCATGTTTCTTCGTAACTAAGCCACATAGTTAAAAGACTCAAAGGGAATTATAAGTAAATTATATCTACATGGGTAATCACTAAAATCAAATATTTAAGCTCAAGCTATTTGTATTCACCATAATCACATTGTATTATGGTATAATATATGTCAAACATTTCTATATTTTTCTTCTTCTCTATCACCAAAATTTTGGTTTCTTCACCTCTAAGAAACTAAGTTAAGAGACTAGAAATGACTGACCCAAAACTTATACATATGCATAACAATTAAAATTAACTAATCAAGCTCAATAATTTTCATATTCAACGTATTCACATTGACTTATGATATATTACATCAAAAATTATTCAACATTTTTCTTCACCATCCCAAAGTTTTAGCTTTTTTGATCACTAAGCCAAAAACATAATAGACTATAGTAGTTGATAAAAATTTATTACATTTTATTTTTCTACTCCATCACAAAATTTTAGGGTTTTTCCCCACTAAAAAACAAAGTTTAAAGACTATAATCCACGACATATATTTTATATAATATAGGTCAAAATTAAAATAAATAATCAAGCTAACGTTTATTGAACTTACAATTTTCACATTGAATTACGGTAAATTAGATGTAAATATATTCAATATGTTTCTTCTCCATCACAAAATTTCATGTTTCTTCGTAACTAAGCCACATAGTTAAAAGACTATAAGTGAATGATAAGTAAATTATATCTACATGGGTAATCACTAAAATCAAATATTTAAGCTCAAGTTATTTGTATTCACCATAATCACATTGTATTATGTTATAATATATGTAAAACATTTCTATATTTTTCTTCTTTTTCATCACCAAAATTTTGGTTTCTTCATCTCTAAGAAACTAAGTTAAGAGACTACAAATGAATGACCCAAAATTTATACATATGCATAACAATTAAAATTAAGTAATCAAGCTCAATAATTTTTATATTCAACGTATTCACATTGACTTATGATATATTACATCTAAAATTATTGAACACTTTTCTTCACCATCCCAAAGTTTTAGCTTTTTTTATCACTAAGTTAAAAACATAATAAACTATAGTAGATGTAAAAGTTAATTATATTTTATTTTTCTACTCCATCACAAAATTTAGGTTTTTTCCCACTAAAAAAGAAAGTTAAAAGACTATAATCGACGACATATATTTTATATAATATAGGTCAAAATTAAAATAAATTATCAAGCTAACGTTTATTGATATTTACCATTTTCACATTGAATTACGGTAAATTAGATGTAAATATATTCAATATGTTTCTTCTCCATCACCAAATTTCATGTTTCTTCGTAACTAAGCCACATAGTTAAAAGACTATAAGTGAATAATAAGTAAATTATATCTACACGGGTAATCACTAAAATCAAACATTTAAGCTCAAGTTATTTGTATTCACCAAAATCACATTGTATTATGGTATAATATATGTAAAACATTTCTATATTTTTCTTCTTCTCCATCACCAAAATTTTGGTTTCTTCACCTCTAAGAAACTAAGTTAAGAGAATACAAATGAATGACCCATAATTTATACATATGCATAACAATAAAAATTAGGTAATCAAGCTCAATAATTTTTATATTCACTGTATTCACATTGACTTATGATATATTACATCTAAAATTATTCAACATTTTTCTTCATCTTCCTAAAGTTTTAGCTTTTTTTTTATCACTAAGCTAAAAACATGATAGACTATAGTAGATATAAAAAATTCATTATATTTTATTTTTCTACTCCATCATAAAATTTTAGGGTTTTCCCCGAATAAAAAAAAAAGTTAAAAGACTATAATCTACGACATATATTTTATATAATATAGGTCAAAATTAAAATAAATAATCAAGGTAACATTTATTGATATTTACCATTTTCACATTGAATTATGGTAAATTAAATGTAAATATATTCAATATGTTTCTTCTCCATCACCAAATTTTATGTTTCTTCGTAACTAAGCCACTTTGTTAAAAGACTATAAGTGAATGACAAATAAATTATATCTACATGGGTAATCACTAAAATAAAATATTTAAGGTCAAGTTATTTCTTATCACCATAATCACATTGTATTATGTTATAATATATGTAAAACATTTCTATATTTTTCTTCTTCTCCATCACGAAAATTTTGGTTTCTTCACCTCTAAGAAACTAAGTTAAGAGACTACAAATTAATGACCCATAATTTATACATATGCATAACAATTAAAATTAAGTAATCAAGATCAATAATTTTTATATTCATCGTATTCAGATTGACTTATGATATATTAAATCTAAAATTATTCAACGTTTTTCTTCATCATCCCAAAGTTTTAGCTTTTTTTATCACTAAGTTAAAAACATAATAGACTATAATAGATGTAAAAAATTTATTATATTTTATTTTTCTACTCCATCACAAAATTTTAGGGTTTTCCCCCACTAAAAAACAAAGTTAAAAGACTATAATCCACAACATATATTTTATATGATATAGGTCAAAATTAATTTTTATATTCATCGTATTCACATTGATTTATGATATATTACGTCTAAAAATATTCAATATTTTTCTTCACCATCCCAAACTTTTGGATTTTTTTATCACTAAGCTAAAAACATAATAGACTATAGTAAATGTAAAAAATTAATTATATTTTATTTTTCTACTCCATCACAAAATTTTAAGTTTTTCCCCACTAACTAACAAAGTTAAAAGACTATAATCCACGACATATATTTGATATAATATAGGTGAAAACTAAAATAAATAATCAAGCTAACGTTTATTGATATTTACCATTTTCAAATTGAATTACGGTAAATTAGATGTAAATATATTCAATATGTTTCTCCTCTATCACCAAATTTCATGTTTCTTCGTAACTAAGCCACATAGTTAAAAGACTCTAAGGGAATTATAAGTAAATTATATCTACATGGGTAATCACTAAAATCAAATATTTAAGCTCAAGTTATTTGTATTCACCATAATCACATTGTATTATGGTATAATATATGTCAAACATTTCTATATTTTTCTTCTTCTCTATCACCAAAATTTTGGTTTCTTCACCTCTAAGAAACTAAGTTAAGAGACTACAAATGAATGACCCAAAATTTATACATATGCATAACAATTAAAATTAAGTAATCAAGCTCAATAATTTTCATATTCAACGTATTCACATTGACTTATGATATATTACATCTAAAATTATTCAACGTTTTTCTTCACCATCCCAAAGTTTTAGCTTTTTTGATCACTAAGCTAAAAACATAATAGACTATAGTAGTTGATAAAAATTTATTATATTTTATTTTTCTACTCCATCACAAAATTTTAGGGTTTTTCCCCACTAAAAAACAAAGTTTAAAGACTATAATCCACGACATATATTTTATATAATATAGGTCAAAATTAAAATAAATAATCAAGCTAACGTTTATTGAACTTACAATTTTCACATTGAATTACGGTAAATTAGATGTAAATATATTCAATATGTTTCTTCTCCATCACAAAATTTCATGTGTCTTCGTAACTAAGCCACATAGTTAAAAGACTATAAATGAATGATAAATAAATTATATCTACATGGGTAATCACTAAAATCAAATATTTAAGCTCAAGTTATTTGTATTCACCATAATCACATTGTATTATGGTATAATATATGTAAAACATTTCTATATTTTTCTTCTTTTCCATCACCAAAATTTTGGTTTCTTCACCTCTAAGAAACTAAGTTAAGATACTACAAATGAATGACCCAAAATTTATACATATGCATAACAATTAAAATTAAGTAATCAAGCTCAATAATTTTTATATTCAACGTATTCACATTGGCTTATGATATATTACATCTAAAATTATTGAACACTTTTCTTCACCATCCCAAAGTTTTAGCTTTTTTTATCACTAAGTTAAAAACATAATAGACTATAGTAGATGTAAAAGTTAATTATATTTTATTTTTCTACTCCATCACAAAATTTAGGTTTTCTCCCACTAAAAAACAAAGTTAAAAGACTATAATCGACGACATATATTTTATATAATATAGGTCAAAATTAAAATAAATTATCAAGCTAACGTTTATTGATATTTACCATTTTCACATTGAATTACGGTAAATTAGATGTAAATATATTCAATATGTTTCTCCTCCATCACCAAATTTCATGTTTCTTCGTAACTAAGCCACATAGTTAAAAGACTCTAAGGGAATTATAAGTAAATTATATCTACATGCGTAATCACTAAAATCAAATATTTAAGCTCAAGTTATTTGTATTCACCATAATCACATTGTATTATGGTATAATATATGTCAAACATTTCTATATTTTTCTTCTTCTCTATCACCAAAATTTTGGTTTCTTCACCTCTAAGAAACTAAGTTAAGAGACTACAAATGAATGACCCAAAATTTATACATATGCATAACAATTAAAATTAAGTAATCAAGCTCAATAATTTTTATATTCACTATATTCACATTGACTTATGATATATTACATCTAAAATTATTCAACATTTTTCTTCATCTTCCTAAAGTTTTAGCTTTTTTTATCACTAAGCTAAAAACATAATAGACTATAGTAGATATAAAAAATTCGTTATATTTTATTTTTCTACTCCATCATAAAATATTAGGGTTTTCCCCCACTAAACAACAAAGTTAAAAGACTATAACTCACGACATATATTTTATATAATATAGGTCAAAATTAAAATAAATAATCAAGCTAACATTTATTGATATTTACCATTTTCACATTAAATTATGGTAAATTAGATGTAAATATATTCAATATGTTTCTTCTCCATCACCAAATTTCATGTTTCTTCGTAACTAAGCCACTTTGTTAAAAGACTATAAGTGAATGACAAATAAATTATATCTACATGGGTAATCACTAAAATCAAATATTTAAGGTCAAGTTATTTGTTATCACCATAATCACATTGTATTATGTTATAATATATGTAAAACATTTCTATATTTTTCTTCTTCTCCATCACGAAAATTTTGGTTTCTTCACCTCTAAGAAACTAAGTTAAGAGACTACAAATTAATGACCCATAATTTTTACATATGCATAACAATTAAAATTAAGTAATCAAGATCAATAATTTTTATATTCATCGTATTCACATTGACTTATGATATATTACATCTAAAATTATTCAACGTTTTTCTTCTTCATCCCAAAGTTTTAGCTTTTTTTATCACTAAGTTAAAGACATAATAGACTATAGTAGATGTAAAAAATTTATTATATTTTATATTTCTACTCCATCACAAAATTTTAGGGTTTTCCCCCAATAAAAAACAAAGTTAAAAGACTATAATCCACGACATATATTTTATATAATATAGGTCAAAATTAATTTTTATATTCATCGTATTAACATTGACTTATGATATATTACATCTAAAAATTTTCAATATTTTTCTTCAACATCCCAAACTTTTGGATTTTTTTATCACTAAGCTAAAAACATAATAGAATAGAGTAAATGTAAAAAATTAATTATATTTTATTTTTCTACTCCATCACAAAATTTTATGTTTTTCCCCACTAACTAACAAAGTTAAAAGACTATAATCCACGACATATATTTGATATAATATAGGTCAAAACTAAAATAAATAATCAAGCTATCGTTTATTGATATTTACCATTTTCAAATTGAATTACGGTAAGTTAGATGTAAATATATTCAATATGTTTCTCCTCCATCACCAAATTTCATGTTTCTTCGTAACTAAACCACATAGTTAAAAGACTCTAAGGGAATTATAAGTAAATTATATCTACATGGGTAATCACTAAAATCACATATTTAAGCTCAAGTTATTTGTATTCACCATAATCACATTGTATTATGGTATAATATATGTAAAACATTTCTATATTTTTCTTCTTCTCTATCACCAAAATTTTGGTTTCTTCACCTCTAAGAAACTAAGTTAAGAGACTACAAATTAATGACCCATAATTTATACATATGCATAACAATTAAAATGAAGTAATCAAGATCAATAATTTTTATATTCATCGTATTCACATTGACTTACGCAATATTACATCTAAAATTATTCAACGTTTTTCTTCATCATCCCAAAGTTTTAGCTTTTTTTATCACTAAGTTAAAAACATAATAGACTATAGTAGATGTAAAAAATTTATTATATTTTATTTTTCTACTCAATCACAAAATTTTAGGGTTTTCCCCCAATAAAAAACAAAGTTAAAAGACTATAATCCACGACATATATTTTATATAATATAGGTCAAAATTAAAATAAATAATCAAGCTAACGTTTATTGAACTTACAATTTTCACATTGAATTACGGTAAATTAGATGTAAATATATTCAATATGTTTCTTCTCCATCACAAAATTTGATGTTTCTTCGTAACTAAGCCACATTGTTAAAAGACTATAAGTGAATGATAAATAAATTATATCTACATGGGTAATCACTAAAATCAAATATTTAAGCTCACGTTATTTTTATTCACCATAATCACATTGTATTATGGTATAATATATGTAAAACATTTCTATATTTTTCTTCTTTTCCATCACCAAAATTTTGGTTTCTTCACCTCTAACAAACTAAGTTAAGAGACTACAAATGAATGACCCAAAATTTATACATATGCATAGCAATTAAAATTAAGTAATTAAGCTCAATAATTTTTATATTCATCGTATTCACATTGACTTATGATATATTACATCTAAAATTATTCAACGTTTTTCTTCATCATCCCAAAGTTTTAGCTTTTTTATCACTAAGTTAAAAACATAATAGACTATAGTAGATGTAAAAAATTTATTATATTTTATTTTTCTACTCCATCACAAAATTTTAGGGTTTTCCCCCACTAAAAAACAAAGTTAAAAGACTATAATCCACGACATATATTTTATATAATATAGGTAAAAATTAAAATAAATAACCAAGCTAACATTTATTGATATTTACCATTTTCACATTGAATTATGGTAAATTAGATGTAAATATATTCAATATGTTTCTTCTCCATCACCAAATTTCATGTTTCTTCGTAACTAAGCCACTTTGTTAAAAGACTATAAGTGAATGACAAATAAATTATATCTACATGGGTAATCACTAAAATCAAATATTTAAGGTCAAGTTATTTGTTATCACCATAATCACATTGTATTATGTTATAATATATGTAAAACATTTCTATATTTTTCTTCTTCTCCATCACGAAAAGTTTGGTTACTTCACCTCTAAGAAACTAAGTTAAGAGACTACAAATTAATGACCCATAATTTATACATATACATAACAATTAAAATTAAGTAATCAAGATCAATAATTTTTATATTCATCGTATTCACATTGACTTATGATATATTACATCTAAAATTATTCAACGTTTTTCTTCATCATCCCAAAGTTTTAGCTTTTTTTATCACTAAGTTAAAAACATAATAGACTATAGTAGATGTAAAAGTTAATTATATTTTATTTTTCTACTCCATCACAAAATTTAGGTTTTTTCCCACTAAAAAACAAAGTTAAAAGACTATAATCGACGACATATATTTTATATAATATAGGTCAAAATTAAAATAAATTATCAAGCTAACGTTTATTGATATTTACCATTTTCACATTGAATTACGGTAAATTAGATGTAAATATATTCAATATGTTTCTTCTCCATCACCAAATTTCATGTTTCTTCGTAACTAAGCCACATAGTTAAAAGACTATAAGTGAATGATAAGTAAATTATATCTACATGGGTAATCACTAAAATCAAATATTTAAGCTCAAGTTATTTGTATTCACCATAATCACATTGTATTATGGTATAATATATGTAAAACATTTCTATATTTTTCTTCACCTCTAAGAAACTAAGTTAAGAGAATACAAATGAGTGACCCATAATTTATACATATGCATAACAATTAAAATTAGGTAATCAAGCTCAATAATTTTTATATTCACTGTATTCACATTGACTTATGATATATTACATATAAAATTATTCAACATTTTTCTTCATCTTCCTAAAGTTTTAGCTTTTTTTTATCACTAAGCTAAAAACATGATAGACTATAGTAGATATAAAAAATTCGTTATATTTTATTTTTCTACTCCATCATAAAATTTTAGGGTTTTCTCCCACTATAAAACAAAGTTAAAAGACTATAATCCACGACATATATTTTATATAATATAGGTAAAAATTAAAATAAATAATCAAGCTAACTTTTATTGATATTTACCATTTTCACATTGAATTATGGTAAATTAGATGTAAATATATTCAATATGTTTCTTCTCCATCACCAAATTTCATGTTTCTTCGTAACTAAGCCACTTTGTTAAAAGACTATAAGTGAATGACAAATAAATTATATCTACATGGGTAATCACTAAAATCAAATATTTAAGGTCAAGTTATTTGTTATCACCATAATCACATTGTATTATGTTATAATATATCTAAAACATTTCTATATTTTTCTTCTTCTCCATCACGAAAATTTTGGTTTCTTCACCTCTAAGAAACTAAGTTAAGAGACTACAAATTAATGACCCATAATTTATACATATGCATAACAATTAAAATTAAGTAATCAAGATCAATAATTTTTATATTCATCGTATTCACATTGACTTATGATATATTACATCTAAAATTATTCAACGTTTTTCTTCATCATCCCAAAGTTTTAGCTTTTTTTAGGACTACGTTAAAAACATAATAGACTATAGTAGATGTAAAAAATTTATTATATTTTATTTTTCTACTCCATCACAAAATTTTAGGGTTTTCCCCCACTAAAAAAAAAGTTAAAAGACTATAATCCACGACATATATTTTATATAATATAGGTCAAAATTAATTTTTATATTCATCGTATTCACATTGACTTATGATATATTACATCTAAAAATATTCAATATTTTTCTTCACCATCCCAAACTTTTAGATTTTTTTATCACTAAGCTAAAAACATAATAGACTATAGTAGATGTAAAAAATTTATTATATTTTATTTTTCTACTGTATCACAAAATTTGAAGTTTTTCCCCACTAAAAAACAAAGTTAAAAAACTATAATCCACGACATATATTTTGTATAATATAGGTCAAAATTAAAATAAATAATCAAACTAACATTTATTGATATTTACAATTTTCACATTGAATTACGGTAAATTAGATGTAAATATATTCAATATGTTTCTTCTCCATCACAAAATTTCATGTTTCTTCGTAACTAAGCCACATAGTTAAAAGACTATAGTTGAATGATAAATAATATATATCTACAAGGATAATCACTAAAATCAAATATTTAAGCTCAAGTTATTGTGTTCACCATAATCACATTGTATTATGGTATAATATATGTAAAACATTTCTATATTTTTCTTCTTCTCCATCACCAAAATTTTGGTTTCTTCACCTCTAAGAAACTAAGTTAAGAGACAACAAATGAATGACCCATAATTTATACATATGCATAACAATTAAAATTAAGTAATCAAGCTCAATAATTTTTATATACATCGTATTCACATTGACTTATGATATATTACATCTAAAATTATTCAACATTTTTCTTCATCATCTCAAAGTTTTAGCTTTTTCTTTCACTAAGCTAAAAACATAATAGACTATAATAGATGTAAAAAATTCATTATATTTTATTTTTCTACTCCATCACAAAATTTAAGGGTTTTTCTCCACTAAAAAACAAAGTTAAAAGACTATAATCCACGACATATATTTTATATAATATAGGTCAAAATTAAAATAAATAATCAAACTAACGTTTATTGATATTTACCATTTTCACATTTGATTACGGTAAATTAGATGTAAATATATTCAATATGTTTCTTCTCCATCACAAAATTTCATTTTTCTTCGTTACTACGCCACATAGTTAAAAGACTATAGGTGAATGATAAATAATATATATCTACATGGATAATCATTAAAATTAAATATTTAAGCTCAAGTTATTTGTATTCACCATAATCACATTGTATTATGGTATAATATATGTAAAACATTTTTATATTTTTCTTCTTCTCCATCACCAAAATTTTGGTTTCTTCACCTCTAAGAAACTAAGTTAATAGACTACAAATGAATGACCCATAATGAATACATATGTATAACAATTAAAATTAATTAATCAAGCTCAATATTGTTTATATTCATCGCATTCACATTGACTTATGATACATTACATCTAAAATTATTCAAAATTTTTCTTCACCATCCCAAAGTTTTAGCTTTTTTTATCACTAAGCTAAAAACATAATAGACTATAGTAGATGTAAAAAATTTATTATATTTTATTTTTCTACTCCATCACAAAATTTTAGGTTTTTCCCCACTAAAAAACAAAGTTAAAAGACTATAATACACGACATATATTTTATATAATATAGGTCAAAATTAAAATAAATAATCAAGCTAACATTTATTGATATTTACCAATTCTACATTGAATTTTGGTAAACTAGATGTAAATATATTCAATATGTTTCTTCTCCATCACAAAATTTCATGTTTCTTCGTAACTAAGCCACATAGTTAAAAGACTATAAGTGAATGATAAATAAATTATATCTACATGGGTAATCACTAAAATCAAATATTTAAGCTCAAGTTATTTGTATTCACCATAATCACATTGTATTATGGTATAATATATGTAAAACATTTCTATATTTTTCTTCTTTTTCATCACCAAAATTTTGGTTTCTTCATCTCTAAGAAACTAAGTTAAGAGACTACAAATGAATGACCCAAAATTTATACATATGCATAACAATTAAAATTAAGTAATCAAGCTCAATAATTTTTATATTCAACGTATTCACATTGACTTATGATATATTACATCTAAAATTATTGAACACTTTTCTTCAGCATCCCAAAGTTTTAGCTTTTTTTATCACGAAGTTAAAAACATAATAGACTATAGTAGATGTAAAAGTTAATTATATTTTATTTTTCTACTCCATCACAAAATTTAGGTTTTTTCCCACTAAAAAACAAAGTTAAAAGACTATAATCGACGACATATATTTTATATAATATAGGTCAAAATTAAAATAAATTATCAAGCTAACGTTTATTGATATTTACCATTTTCACATTGAATTACGGTAAATTAGATGTAAATATATTCAATATGTTTCTTCTCCATCACCAAATTTCATGTTTCTTCGTAACTAAGCCACATAGTTAAAAGACTATAAGTGAATAATAAGTAAATTATATCTACACGGGTAATCACTAAAATCAAATATTTAAGCTCAAGTTATTTGTATTCACCAGAATCACATTGTATTATGGTATAATATATGTAAAACATTTCTATATTTTTCTTCTTCTCCATCACAAAAATTTTGGTTTCTTCACCTCTAAGAAACTAAGTTAAGAGAATACAAATGAATGACCCATAATTTATACATATGCATAACAATTAAAATTAGGTAATCAAGCTCAATAATTTTTATATTCACTGTATTCACATTGACTTATGATATATTACATCTAAAATTATTCAACATTTTTCTTCATCTTCCTAAAGTTTTAGCTTTTTTTTTATCACTAAGCTAAAAACATGATAGACTATAGTAGATATAAAAAATTCGTTATATTTTATTTTTCTACTCCATCATAAAATTTTAGGGTTTTCCCCGACTAAAAAAAAAGTTAAAAGACTATAATCTACGACATATATTTTATATAATATAGGTCAAAATTAAAATAAATAATCAAGCTAACATTTATTGATATTTACCATTTTCACATTGAATTATGGTAAATTAAATTTAAATATATTCAATATGTTTCTTCTCCATCACCAAATTTTATGTTTCTTCGTAACTAAGCCACTTTGTTAAAAGACTATAAGTGAATGACAAATAAATTATATCTACATGGGTAATCACTAAAATCAAATATTTAAGGTCAAGTTATTTGTTATCACCATAATCACATTGTATTATGTTATAATATATGTAAAACATTTCTATAGTTTTCTTCTTCTCCATCACGAAAATTTTGGTTTCTTCACCTCTAAGAAACTAAGTTAAGAGACTACAAATTAATGACCCATAATTTATACATATGCATAACAATTAAAATTAAGTAATCAAGATCAATAATTTTTATATTCATCATATTCACATTGACTTATGATATATTACATCTAAAATTATTCAACGTTTTTCTTCATCATCCCAAAGTTTTAGGGTTTTTTTATCACTAAGTTAAAAACATAATAGACTATAGTAGATGTAAAAAATTTATTATATTTTATTTTTCTACTCAATCACAAAATTTTAGGGTTTTCCCCCAATAAAAAACAAAGTTAAAAGACTATAATCCACGACATATATTTTATATAATATAGGTCAAAATTAAAATAAATAATCAAGCTAACGTTTATTGAACTTACAATTTTCACATTGAATTACGGTAAATTAGATGTAAATATGTTCAATATGTTTCTTCTCCATCACCAAATTTCATGTTTCTTCGTAACTAAGCCACTTTGTTAAAAGACTATAAGTGAATGACAAATAAATTATATCTACATGGGTAATCACTAAAATCAAATATTTAAGGTCAAGTTATTTGTTATCACCATAATCACATTGTATTATGTTATAATATATGTAAAACATTTCTATATTTTTCTTCTTCTCCATCACGAAAATTTTGGTTTTGTTCACCTCTAAGAAACTAAGTTAAGAGACTACAAATTAATGACCCATAATTTATACATATGCATAATAATTAAAATTAAGTAATCAAGATCAATAATTTTTATATTCATCGTATTCACATTGACTTATGATATATTACATCTAAAATTATTCAACGTTTTTCTTCATCATCCCAAAGTTTTAGCTTTTTTTAGGACTACGTTAAAAACATAATAGACTATAGTAGATGTAAAAAATTTATTATATTTTATTTTTCTACTCCATCACAAAATTTTAGGGTTTTCCCCCACTAAAAAACAAAGTTAAAAGACTATAATCCACGACATATATTTTATATAATATAGGTCAAAATTAATTTTTATATTCATCGTATTCACATTGACTTATGATATATTACATCTAAAAATATTCAATATTTTTCTTCACCATCCCAAACTTTTAGATTTTTTTATCACTAAGCTAAAAACATAATAGACTATAGTAAATGTAAAAAATTAATTATATTTTATTTTTCTACTCCATCACAAAATTTTAAGTTTTTCCCCACTAAAAAACAAAGTTAAAAGACTATAATCCACGACATATATTTGATATAATATAGGTCAAAACTAAAATAAATAATCAAGCTAACGTTTATTGATATTTACCATTTTCAAATTGAATTACGGTAAAATAGATGTAAATATATTCAATATGTTTCTCCTCCATCACCAAATTTCATGTTTCTTCGTAACTAAGCCACATAGTTAAAAGACTCTAAGGGAATTATAAGTAATATATATCTACATGGGTAATCACTAAAATCAAATATTTAAGCTCGAGTTATTTGTATTCACCATAATCACATTGTATTATGGTATAATATATGTAAAACATTTCTATATTTTTCTTCTTCTCTATCACCAAAATTTTGGTTTCTTCACCTCTAAGAAACTAAGTTAAGAGACTACAAAGGAATGACCCATAATTTATACATATCCATAACAAATAAAATTAAGTAATCAAGCTCAATATTTTTTATATTCATCGTATTCACATTGACTTATGATATATTACATCTAAAAATATTCAATATTTTTCTTCACCATCCTAAAGTTTTAGCTTTTTTTATCACTAAGCTAAAAACATGATAGACTATAGTAGATGTAAAAAATTTATTATATTTTATTTTTCTACTGCATCACAAAATTTGAAGTTTTTCCCCACTAAAAAACAAAGTTAAAAAACTATAATCCACGACATATATTTTGTATAATATAGGTCAAAATTAAAATAAATAATCAAACTAAATTTTATTGATATTTACAATTTTCACATTGAATTACGGTAAATTAGATGTAAATATATTCAATATGTTTCTTCTCCATCACAAAATTTCATGTTTCTTCGTAACTAAGCCACATAGTTAAAAGACTATAGGTGAATGATAAATAATATATATCTACAAAGATAATCACTAAAATCAAATATTTAAGCTCAAGTTATTGTGTTCACCATAATCACATTGTATTATGGTATAATATATGTAAAACATTTCTATATTTTTCTTCTTCTCCATCACCAAAATTTTGGTTTCTTCACCTCTAAGAAATTAAGTTAATAGACTACAAATGAATGACCCATAATGAATACATATGCATAACAATTAAAATTAATTAATCAAGCTCAATATTGTTTATATTCATCGCATTCACATTGACTTATGATACATTACATCTAAAATTATTCAAAATTTTTCTTCACCATCCCAAAGTTTTAGCTTTTTTTATCACTAAGCTAAAAACATAATAGACTATAGTAGATGTAAAAAATTTATTATATTTTATTTTTCTACTCCATCACAAAATTTTAGGTTTTTCCCCACTAAAAAACAAAGTTAAAAGACTATAATACACGACATATATTTTTTATAATATAGGTCAAAATTAAAATAAATAATCAAGCTAACATTTATTGATATTTACCATTTTCACATTGAATTTTGGTAAACTAGATGTAAATATATTCAATATGTTTCTTCTCCATCACCAAATTTCGTGTTTCTTCGTAACTAAGCCACATAGTTAAAAGACTATAAGTGAATGACAAATATATTATATCTACATGGGTAATCACTAAAATCATAATTTTAAGCTGAATGTTATTGTTAACTATAATCACATTGTATTATGGTATAATATAGGTAAAACATTTCTATATTTTCTTCTTCTCCATCACCAAAATTTTGGTTTCTCCACCTCTAAGAAACTAAGTTAAGAGACTACAAATGAATGAACCATAATTTATACATATGCATAACAATTAAAATTAAGTAATCAAGATCAATATTGTTTATATTCATCGTATTCACATTGACTTATGATACATTACATCTAAAATTATTCAACATTTTTCTTCATCATCCCAAAGTTTTAGCTTTTTTAATCACTGAGGTAAAAACATAATAGACTATAGTAGATGTAAAAAATTAATTATATTTTAAATTTCTACTCCATCACAAAATTTTAAGTTTTTTCCCACTAAAAAACATAGTTAAAAGATTTTAATCCACAATATATATTTGATATAATATAGGTCAACATTAAAATAAATAATCAAGCTAACGCTTATTGATATTTACCATTTTCACATTGAATTACGGTTAATTAGATGTAAATATATTCAATATGTTTCTTCTCCATCACCAAATTTTATGTTTCTTCGTAACAAAGCCATATAGTTAAAAGACTATAAGTGAATGATAAATAAATTATATCTACATGGGTAATGACTAAAATCAAATATTTAAGCTCAAGTTATTTGTATTCATTATAATCGCATTGTATTATGGTATAATATATATAAAACATTTCTATATTTTTCTTCTTCTCTATCACCATAATTTTGGTTTCTTCACCTCTATGAAACTAAGTTAAGAGACTACAAATGAATTACCCATAATTTATACATATGTATAACAATTAAAATTAAATAATAAAGCTCAATATTGTTTCTATTCATCGTATTCACATTGACTTATGATTTGTCTACATCTAAAAATATTCAATATTTTTCTTCACCATCCCAATGTTTTAAATTTTTTATCACTAAGCTAAAAACATAATAGACTATAGTAGATGTAAAAAATTAATTATATTTTATTTTTCTACTCCATCACAAAATTTTAAGTTTTCTGCACTAAAAAACAAAGTTAAAAGATTTTAATCCA
>CAWUDS030001305.1:0-50949 GCA_963859935.3 Lathyrus sativus | reverse complement strand
AACATAGTTAAAAGATTTTAATCCACGATATATATTTGATATAATATAGGTCAACATTAAAATAAATAATCAAGCTAACATTTATTGATATTTACCATTTTCACATTGAATTACGGTTAATTAGATGTAAATATATTCATTATGTTTCTTCTCCATCACCAAATTTTATGTTTCTTCGTAATTAAGCCATATAGTTAAAAGACTATAAGTGAATGATAAATAAATTATATCTAATATTTAAGCTCAAGTTATTTGTATTCATTATAATCACATTGTATTATGGTATAATATATGTAAAACATTTCTATATTTTTCTTCTTCTCTATCACCAAAATTTTGGTTTCTTCACCTCTATGAAACTAAGTTAAGAGACTACAAATGAATTACCCATAATTTATACATATGTATAACAATTAAAATTAAATAATAAAGCTCAATATTGTTTCTATTCATCGTATTCACATTGACTTATGATTTGTCTACATCTAAAAATATTAAATATTTTTCTTCACCATCCCAATGTTTTAAATTTTTTATCACTAAGCTAAAAACATAATAGACTATAGTAGATGTAAAAAATTAATTATATTTTATTTTTCTACTTCATCACAAAATTTTAAGTTTTCCGCACTAAAAAACAAAGTTAAAAGATTTTAATCCACGACATATATTTGATATAATATAGGTCAAAATTAAAATAAATAATCAAAATAACGTTTATTGATATTTACCATTTTCACATTGAATTACGGTAAATTAGATGTAAATATAATCAATATGTTTCTTCTCCATCACAAAATTTCATGTTTCCTCGTAACTAAGCCACACAGTTAAAAGACTATATGTGAATGATAAATAAATTATATCTACATGGGTAATCACTAAAATCAAATATTTTAGCTCAAGTTATTTGTATTCACCATAATCACATTGTATTATGTTATAATATATGTAAAACATTTCTATATTTTTCTTCTTCTCCATCACAAAAATTTTGGTTTCTTCACCTCTAAGAAACTAAGTTCAGAGACTACAAATGAATGACCCATAATTTATACATATGCATAACAATTAAAATTAAGTAATCAAGCTCAATAATTTTTATATTCACTGTATTCACATTGACTTATGATATATTATATCTAAAATTATTCAACACTTTTCTTTACCATACCAAAGTTTTAGCTTTTTTTATCTCTAAGCTAAAAACATGATAGACTATAGTAGATATAAAAAATTCGTTATATTTTATTTTTCTACTCCATCATAAAATTTTAGGGTTTTCTCCCACTAAAAAACAAAGTTAAAAGACTATAATCCACGACATTTATTTTATATAATATAGGTCAAAATTAAAATAAATAATCAAGCTAACATTTATTGATATTTACCATTTTCACATTGAATTATGGTAAATTAGATGTAAATATATTCAATATGTTTCTTCTCCATCACCAAATGACATGCTTCTTCGTAACTAAGCCACTTTGTTAAAAGGCTATAAGTGAATGACAAATAAATTATATCTACATGGGTAATCACTAAAATCAAATATTTAAGGTCAAGTTATTTGTTATCACCATAATCACATTGTATTATGTTATAATATATGTAAAACATTTCAATATTTTTCTTCTTCTCCATCACGAAAATTTTGGTTTCTTCACCTCTAAGAAACTAAGTTAAGAGACTACAAATTAATGACCCATAATTTATACATATGCATAACAATTAAAATTAAGTAATCAAGATCACTAATTTTTATATTCATCGTATTCACATTGACTTATGATATATTACATCTAAAATTATTCAACGTTTTTCTTCATCATCCCAAAGTTTTAGCTTTTTTTATCACTAAGTTAAAAACATAATAGACTATAGTAGATGAAAAAAATTTATTATATTTTATTTTTCTACTCCATCACAAAATTTTAGGGTTTTCCCCCACTAAAAAACAAAGTTAAAAGACTATCCACGACATATATTTTATATAATATAGGTCAAAATTAATTTTTATATTCATCGTATTCACATTGACTTATGATATATTACATCTAAAAATAATCAATATTTTTCTTCACCATCCCAAACTTTTGGATTTTTTTATCACTAAGCTAAAAACATAATAGACTATAGTAAATGTAAAAAATCAATTATATTTTATTTTTCTACTCCATCACAAAATCATATGTTTTTCCCCACTAACTAACAAAGTTAAAAGACTATAATCCACGGCATATATTTGATATAATATAGGTCAAAACTAAAAAAAATAATCAAGCTAACGTTTATTGATATTTACCATTTTTAAATTGAATTATGGTAAATTAGATGTAAATATATTCAATATGTTTCTCCTCCATCACCAAATTTCATGTTTCTTCGTAACTAAACCATAGAGTTAAAAGACTCTAAGGGAATTATAAGTAAATTATATCTATATGGGTAATCACTAAAATCAAATATTTAAGCTCAAGTTATTTGTATTCACCATAATCACATTGTATTATGGTATAATATATGTAAAACATTTCTATATTTTTCTTCTTCTATATCACCAAAATTTTGGTTTCTTCACCTCTAAGAAACTAAGTTAAGAGACTACAAATTAATGACCCATAATTTATACATATGTATAACAATTAAAATTAAACAATAAAGCTCAATATTGTTTCTATTCATCGTATTCACATTGACTTATGATTTGTCTACATCTAAAAATATTCAATATATTTCTTCACCATCGCAATGTTTTAAATTTTTTATCACTAAGCTAAAAACATAATAGACTATAGTAGATGTAAAAAATTAATTATATTTTATTTTTCTACTTCATCACAAAATTTTAAGTTTTCCGCACTAAAAAACAAAGTTAAAAGATTTTAATCCACGACATATATTTGATATAATATAGGTCAAAATTAAAATAAATAATCAAAATAACGTTTATTGATATTTACCATTTTCACATTGAATTACGGTAAATTAGATGTAAATATAATCAATATGTTTCTTCTCCATCACAAAATTTCATGTTTCCTCGTAACTAAGCCACACAGTTAAAAGACTATATGTGAATGATAAATAAATTATATCTACATGGGTAATCACTAAAATCAAATATTTTAGCTCAAGTTATTTGTATTCACCATAATCACATTGTATTATGTTATAATATATGTAAAACATTTCTATATTTTTCTTCTTCTCCATCACAAAAATTTTGGTTTCTTCACCTCTAAGAAACTAAGTTCAGAGACTACAAATGAATGACCCATAATTTATACATATGCATAACAATTAAAATTAAGTAATCAAGCTCAATAATTTTTATATTCACTGTATTCACATTGACTTATGATATATTATATCTAAAATTATTCAACACTTTTCTTTACCATCCCAAAGTTTTAGCTTTTTTTTATCTCTAAGCTAAAAACATGATAGACTATAGTAGATATAAAAAATTCGTTATATTTTATTTTTCTACTCCATCATAAAATTTTAGGGTTTTCTCCCACTAAAAAACAAAGTTAAAAGACTATAATCCACGACATTTATTTTATATAATATAGGTCAAAATTAAAATAAATAATCAAGCTAACATTTATTGATATTTACCATTTTCACATTGAATTATGGTAAATTAGATGTAAATATATTCAATATGTTTCTTCTCCATCACCAAATGACATGCTTCTTCGTAACTAAGCCACTTTGTTAAAAGGCTATAAGTGAATGACAAATAAATTATATCTACATGGGTAATCACTAAAATCAAATATTTAAGGTCAAGTTATTTGTTATCACCATAATCACATTGTATTATGTTATAATATATGTAAAACATTTCAATATTTTTCTTCTTCTCCATCACGAAAATTTTGGTTTCTTCACCTCTAAGAAACTAAGTTAAGAGACTACAAATTAATGACCCATAATTTATACATATGCATAACAATTAAAATTAAGTAATCAAGATCACTAATTTTTATATTCATCGTATTCACATTGACTTATGATATATTACATCTAAAATTATTCAACGTTTTTCTTCATCATCCCAAAGTTTTAGCTTTTTTTATCACTAAGTTAAAAACATAATAGACTATAGTAGATGAAAAAAATTTATTATATTTTATTTTTCTACTCCATCACAAAATTTTAGGGTTTTCCCCCACTAAAAAACAAAGTTAAAAGACTATAATCCACGACATATATTTTATATAATATAGGTCAAAATTAATTTTTATATTCATCGTATTCACATTGACTTATGATATATTACATCTAAAAATAATCAATATTTTTCTTCACCATCCCAAACTTTTGGATTTTTTTATCACTAAGCTAAAAACATAATAGACTATAGTAAATGTAAAAAATCAATTATATTTTATTTTTCTACTCCATCACAAAATCATATGTTTTTCCCCACTAACTAACAAAGTTAAAAGACTATAATCCACGGCATATATTTGATATAATATAGGTCAAAACTAAAAAAAATAATCAAGCTAACGTTTATTGATATTTACCATTTTTAAATTGAATTATGGTAAATTAGATGTAAATATATTCAATATGTTTCTCCTCCATCACCAAATTTCATGTTTCTTCGTAACTAAACCATAGAGTTAAAAGACTCTAAGGGAATTATAAGTAAATTATATCTATATGGGTAATCACTAAAATCAAATATTTAAGCTCAAGTTATTTGTATTCACCATAATCACATTGTATTATGGTATAATATATGTAAAACATTTCTATATTTTTCTTCTTCTATATCACCAAAATTTTGGTTTCTTCACCTCTAAGAAACTAAGTTAAGAGACTACAAATTAATGACCCATAATTTATACATATGTATAACAATTAAAATTAAACAATAAAGCTCAATATTGTTTCTATTCATCGTATTCACATTGACTTATGATTTGTCTACATCTAAAAATATTCAATATATTTCTTCACCATCGCAATGTTTTAAATTTTTTATCACTAAGCTAAAAACATAATAGACTATAGTAGATGTAAAAAATTAATTATATTTTATTTTTCTACTCCATCACAAAATTTTAAGTTTTCTGCACTAAAAAACAAAGTTAAAAGATTTTAATCCACGACATATATTTGATATAATATAGGTCAAAATTAAAATAAATAATCAAAATAACGTTTATTGATATTTACCATTTTCACATTGAATTACGGTACATTAGATGTAAATATATTCAATATGTTTCTTCTCCATCACAAAATTTCATGTTTCCTCGTAACTATGCCACACAGTTAAAAGACTATATGTGAATGATAAATAAATTATATGTACATGGGTAATCACTAAAATCAAATATTTTAGCTCAAGTTATTTGTATTCACCATAATCACATTGTATTATGTTATAATATATGTAAAACATTTCTATATTTTTCTTCTTCTCCATCACAAAATTTTTGGTTTCTTCACCTCTAAGAAACTAAGTTAAGAGACTACAAATGACTGACCCATAATTTATACATATGCATAACAATTAAAATTAAGTAATCAAGCTCAATAATTTTTATATTCATCGTATTCACATTGACTTATGATATATTACATCTAAAATTATTCAACGTTTTTCTTCATCATCCCAAAGTTTTAGCTTTTTTTATCACTAAGTTAAAAACATAATAGACTATAGTAGATGAAAAAAATTTATTATATTTTATTTTTCTACTCCATCACAAAATTTTAGGGTTTTCCCCCACTAAAAAACAAAGTTAAAAGACTATAATCCACGACATATATTTTATATAATATAGGTCAAAATTAATTTTTATATTCATCGTATTCACATTGACTTATGATATATTACATCTAAAAATAATCAATATTTTTCTTCACCATCCCAAACTTTTGGATTTTTTTATCACTAAGCTAAAAACATAATAGACTATAGTAAATGTAAAAAATCAATTATATTTTATTTTTCTACTCCATCACAAAATCATATGTTTTTCCCCACTAACTAACAAAGTTAAAAGACTATAATCCACGGCATATATTTGATATAATATAGGTCAAAACTAAAAAAAATAATCAAGCTAACGTTTATCGATATTTACCATTTTTAAATTGAATTATGGTAAATTAGATGTAAATATATTCAATATGTTTCTCCTCCATCACCAAATTTCATGTTTCTTCGTAACTAAACCATAGAGTTAAAAGACTCTAAGGGAATTATAAGTAAATTATATCTATATGGGTAATCACTAAAATCAAATATTTAAGCTCAAGTTATTTGTATTCACCATAATCACATTGTATTATGGTATAATATATGTAAAACATTTCTATATTTTTCTTCTTCTATATCACCAAAATTTTGGTTTCTTCACCTCTAAGAAACTAAGTTAAGAGACTACAAATTAATGACCCATAATTTATACATATGTATAACAATTAAAATTAAACAATAAAGCTCAATATTGTTTCTATTCATCGTATTCACATTGACTTATGATTTGTCTACATCTAAAAATATTCAATATATTTCTTCACCATCGCAATGTTTTAAATTTTTTATCACTAAGCTAAAAACATAATAGACTATAGTAGATGTAAAAAATTAATTATATTTTATTTTTCTACTCCATCACAAAATTTTAAGTTTTCTGCACTAAAAAACAAAGTTAAAAGATTTTAATCCACGACATATATTTGATATAATATAGGTCAAAATTAAAATAAATAATCAAAATAACGTTTATTGATATTTACCATTTTCACATTGAATTACGGTACATTAGATGTAAATATATTCAATATGTTTCTTCTCCATCACAAAATTTCATGTTTCCTCGTAACTATGCCACACAGTTAAAAGACTATATGTGAATGATAAATAAATTATATGTACATGGGTAATCACTAAAATCAAATATTTTAGCTCAAGTTATTTGTATTCACCATAATCACATTGTATTATGTTATAATATATGTAAAACATTTCTATATTTTTCTTCTTCTCCATCACAAAATTTTTGGTTTCTTCACCTCTAAGAAACTAAGTTAAGAGACTACAAATGACTGACCCATAATTTATACATATGCATAACAATTAAAATTAAGTAATCAAGCTCAATAATTTTTATATTCATCGTATTCACATTGACTTATGATATATTACATCTAAAATTATTCAACATTTTTCTTCATCATCTCAAAGTTTTAGCTTTTTCTTTCACAAAGCTAAAAACATAATAGACTATAGTAGATGTAAAAAATTAATTATATTTTATTTTTCTACTCAATCACAAAATTTTAGGGTTTTTCTCCACTAAAAAACAAAGTTAAAAGACTATAATCCACGGCATATATTTTATATAATATAGGTCAAAATTAAAATAAATAATCAAACTAACGTTTATTGATATTTACCATTTTCACATTGAATTACGGTAAATTAGATGTAAATATATTCAATATGTTTCTTCTCCATCACAAAATTTCATTTTTCTTCGTAACTAAGCCACATAGTTAAAAGACTATAGGTGAATGATAAATAATATATATCTACATGGATAATCACTAAAATTAAATATTTAAGCTCAAGTTATTTGTATTCACCATAATCACATTGTATTATGGTATAATATATGTAAAACATTTTTATATTTTTCTTCTTCTCCATCACCAAAATTTTGGTTTCTTCACCTCTAAGAAACTAAGTTAATAAACTACAAATGAATGACCCATAATGAATACATATGCATAACAATTAAAATTAAGTAATCAAGCTCAATATTATTTATATTCATCGCATTCACATTGACTTATGATACATTACATCTAAAATTATTCAAAATTTTTCTTCACCATCCCAAAGTTTTAGCTTTTTTTATCACTAAGCTAAAAACATAATAGACTATAGTAGATGTAAAAAATTTATTATATTTTATTTTTCTACTCCATCACAAAATTTTAGGTTTTTCCCCACTAAAAAACAAAGTTAAAAGACTATAATACACGACATATATTTTATATAATATAGGTCAAAATTAAAATAAATAATCAAGCTAACATTTATTGATATTTACCAATTTCACATTGAATTTTGGTAAAATAGATGTAAATATATTCAATATGTTTCTTCTCGATCACCAAATTTCGTGTTTCTTCGTAACTAAGCCACATAGTTAAAAGACTATAAGTGAATGACAAATATATTATATCTACATGGGTAATCACTAAAATCAAATATTTAAGCTGAATGTTATTGTTAACTATAATCACATTGTATTATGGTATAATATAGGTAAAACATTTCTATATTTTCTTCTTCTCCATCACCAAAATTTTGGTTTCTCCACCTCTAAGAAACTAAGTTAAGAGACTACAAATGAATGACCCATAATTTATACATATGCTTAACAATTAAAATTAAGTAATCAAGATGAATATTGTTTATATTCATCGTATTCACATTGACTTATGATACATTACATCTAAAATTATTCAACATTTTTCTTCACCATCCCAAAGTTTTAGCTTTTTTAATCACTAAGGTAAAAACATAATAGACTATAGTAGATGTAAAAAATTAATTATATTTTAAATTTCTACTCCATCACAAAATTTTAAGTTTTTTCCCACTAAAAAACATAGTTAAAAGATTTTAATCCACGATATATATTTGATATAATATAGGTCAACATTAAAATAAATAATCAAGCTAACGCTTATTGATATTTACCATTTTCACATTGAATTACGGTTAATTAGATGTAAATATATTCAATATGTTTCTTCTCCATCACCAAATTTTATGTTTCTTCGTAACTAAGCCATATAGCTAAAAGACTATAAGTGAATGATAAATAAATGATATCTACATGGGTAATCACTAAAATCAAATATTTATGCTCAAGTTATTTGTATTCATTATAATCACATTGTATTATGGTATAATATATGTAAAACATTTCTATATTTTTCTTCTTCTCTATCACCAAAATTTTGGTTTCTTCACCTCTATAAAACTAAGTTAAGAGACTACAAATGAATTACCCATAATTTATACATATGTATAACAATTAAAATTAAATAATAAAGCTCAATATTGTTTCTATTCATCGTATTCACATTGACTTATGATTTGTCTACATCTAAAAATATTCAATATTTTTCTTCACCATCCCAATGTTTTAAATTTTTTATCACTAAGCTAAAAATATAATAGACTATAGTAGATGTAAAAAATTAATTATATTTTATTTTTCTACTCCTTCACAAAATTTTAAGTTTTCCGCACTAAAAAACAAAGTTAAAAGATTTTAATCCACGACATATATTTGATATAATATAGGTCAAAATTAAAATAAATAATCAAAATAATGTTTATTGATATTTACCATTTTCACATTGAATTATGGTAAAATAGATGTAAATATATTCAATATGTTTCTTCTCCATCACAAAATTTCATGTTTCCTCGTAACTAAGCCACACAATTAAAAGACTATATGTGAATGATAAATAAATTATATCTACATGGGTAATCACTAAAATCAAATATTTTAGCTCAAGTTATTTGTATTCACCATAATCACATTGTATTATGTTATAATATATGTAAAACATTTCTATATTTTTCTTCTTCTCCATCACAAAATTTTTGGTTTCTTCACCTCTAAGAAACTAAGTTAAGAGACTACAAATGAATGACCAATAATTTATACATATGCATAACAATTAAAATTAAGTAATCAAGCTCAATAATTTTTATATTCATCGTATTTACATTGACTTATGATATGTTACATCTAAAATTATTCAAACTTTTTCTTCATCAGCCCAAAGTTTTAGCTTTTTCTTTCACTAAGCTAAAAACATAATAGACTATGGTAGATGTAAAAAATTTATTATATTTTATTTTTCTACTCCATCACAAAATTTTAGGTTTTTCCCCACTAAAAAACAAAGTTAAAAGACTATAATACACGACATATATTTTATATAATATAGGTCAAAATTAAAATAAATAATCAAGCTAACATTTATTGATATTTGCCAATTTCACATTGAATTTAGGTAAATTAGATGTAAATATATTCAATATGTTTCTTCTCCATCACCAAATTTCGTGTTTCTTCGTAACTAAGCCACATAGTTAAAAGACTATAAGTGAATGACAAATAAATTATATCTACATGGGTAATCACTAAAATCAAATATTTAAGTTGAATGTTATTGTTCACTATAATAAAATTGTATTATGGTATAATATATGTAAAACATTTCTATATTTTTCTTCTTCTCCATCACCAAAATTTTGGTTGCTTCACCTCTAAGAAACTAAGTTAAGAGAATACAAATGAATGACCCATAATTTATACGTATGCATAACAATTAAAGTTAAGTAATCAAGCTCAATAATTTTTATATTCATTGTATTCACATTGACTTATGATATATTACATCTAAAATTATTCAACATTTTTCTTTATCTTCCCAAAGTTTTAATTTTTTTTTATCACTAAGCTAAAAACATAATAGACTATAGTAGATATAAAAAATTCATTATATTTTATTTTTCT
This sequence comes from Lathyrus sativus, assembly GCA_963859935.3. Classification (NCBI taxonomy): domain Eukaryota; kingdom Viridiplantae; phylum Streptophyta; class Magnoliopsida; order Fabales; family Fabaceae; genus Lathyrus; species Lathyrus sativus. The sequence continues at coordinate 40,357 of CAWUDS030001305.1, read as the reverse complement.
ACTTCATCATAAAATTTTAGGGTTTTCCCCCACTAAAAAACAAAGTTAAAAGACTATAATCCACAACATATATTTTATATAGTATAGGTGAAAATTAAAATAAATAATCAAGCTAACGTTTATTGATATCTACCATTTTCACATTGATATACGGTAAATTAGATGTAAATATATTCAATATGTTTCTTCGCCATCACCAAATTTCATGTTTCTTTGTAACTAAGCCACATAGTTAAAAGACTATAAGTGAATGATAAGTAAATTATATCTACATGGGTAATCACTAAAATCAAATATTTAAGCTAAAGTTATTTGTGTTCACCATAATCACATTGTATTATGGTATAATATATGTAAAACATTTCTATATTTTTCTTCTTCTCCATCACCAAAATTTTGGTTTCTTTACCTCTAAGAATCTAAGTTAAGAGAATACAAATGAATGACCCATAATTTATACATATGCATAACAATTAAAATTAAGTAATCAAGCTCAATAATTTTTATATTCACTGTATTCACATTGTCTTATGACATATTACATCTAAAATTATTCAACACGTTTCTTTACCATCCCAAAGTTTTAGCTTTTTTTATCACTAAGTTAAAAACATAATAGACTATAGTAGATGTAAAAAGTTAATTATATTTTATTTTTCTACTCCATCACAAAATTTAGGTTTTTCCCCACTAAAAAACAAAGTTAAAAGACTATAATCGGCGACATATATTTTATATAATATAGGTCAAAATTAAAATAAATTATCAAGCTAACTTTTATTGATATTTACCATTTTCACATTGAATTACCGTAAATTAGATGTAAATATATTCAATATGTTTCTTCTCCATCACCAAATTTCATGTTTCTTCGTAACTAAGCCACATAGTTAAAAGACTATAAGTGAATGATAAGTAAATTATATCTACATGGGTAATCACTAAAATCAAATATTTAAGCTCAATGTATTTGTTTTCACCATAATCACATTGTATTATGGTATAATATATGTAAAACATTTCTATATTTTTCTTCTTCTCCATCACTAAAATTTTGGTTTCTTCACCTCTAAGAAACTAAGTTAAGAGAATACAAATGAATGATCCATAATTTATACATATGCATAACAATTAAAATTAGGTAATCAAGCTCAATAATTTTTATATTCATTGTATTCACATTGACTTATGATATATTACATCTAAAATTATTCAACATTTTTCTTCATCTTCCTTAAGTTTTAGCTTTTTTTATCACTAAGCTAAAAACATGATAGACTATAGTAGATATAAAAAATTCATTATATTTTATTTTTCTACTCCATCATAAAATTTTAGGGTTTTCCCCCACTAAAAAAGAAAGTTAAAAGACTATAATCCACGACATATATTTTATATAATATAGGTCAAAATTAAAATAAATAATCAAGCTAACATTTATTGATATTTACCATTTTCACATTGAATTATGGTAAATTAGATGTAAATATATTCAATATGTTTCTCCTCCATCACCAAATTTCATGTTTCTTCGTAACTAAGCCACATAGTTAAAAGACTATAAGTGAATGATAAATAAATTATATCTACATGGGTAATCACTAAAATCAAATATTTAAGCTCAAGTTATTTGTATTCACTATAATCACATTGTATTATGGTATAATATATGTAAAACATTTCTATATTTTTCTTCTTCTCTATCACCAAAATTTTGGTTTCTTCACCTCTAAGAAACAAAGTTAAGAGACTACAAATTAATGACCCAAAATTTATACATATGCATAACAATTAAAATTAATTAATCAAGATCAATAATTTTTATATTCATCGTATTCACATTGACTTATACTATATTACATCTAAAATTATTCAACATTTTTCTTCATCATCCCAAAGTTTTAGCTTTTTTTATCACTAAGTTAAAAACATAATAGACTATAGTAGATGTAAAAAATTTATTATACTTTGTTTTTCTACTCAATCACAAAATTTTAGGGTTTTCCCCCACTAAAAAACAAAGTTAAAAGACTATAATCCACGACATATATTTTATATAATATAGGTCAAAATTAAAATAAATAATCAAGCTAACATTTATTGATATTTACCATTTTCACATTGAATTATGGTAAATTAGATGTAAATATATTCAATATGTTTCTTCTCCATCACCAAATTTCATGTTTCTTCGTAACTAAGCCACTTTGTTAAAAGACTATAAGTCAATGACAAATAAATTATATCTACATAGGTAATCACTAAAATCAAATATTTAAGGTCAAGTTATTCGTTATCACCATAATCACATTGTATTATGTTATAATATATGTAAAACATTTCTATATTTTTCTTCTTCTCCATCACGAAAATTTTGGTTTCTTCACCTCTAAGAAACTAAGTTAAGAGACTACAAATTAATGACCCATAATTTATACATATGCATAACAATTAAAATTAAGTAATCAAGATCAATAATTTTTATATTCATCGTATTCACATTGACTTATGATATATTACATCTAAAATTATTCAACGTTTTTCTTCATCATCCCAAAGTTTTAGCTTTTTTTATCACTAAGTTAAAAACATAATAGACTATAGTAGATGTAAAAAATTTATTATATTTTATTTTCCTACTCCATCACAAATTTTTAGGGTTTTCCCCCACTAAAAAAACAAAGTTAAAAGACTATAATCCACGACATATATTTTATATAATATAGGTCAAAATTAATTTTTATATTCATCGTATTCACATTGACTTATGATATATTACATCTAAAAATATTCAATATTTTCCTTCACCATCCCAAACTTTTGGATTTTTTTATCACTAAGCTAAAAACATAATAGACTATAGTAAATGTAAAAAATTAATTATATTTTATTTTTCTACTCCATCACAAAATTTTATGTTTTTCCCCACTAACTAACAAAGTTAAAAGACTATAATCCACGAAATATATTTGATATAATATAGGTCAAAACTAAAATAAATAATCAAGCTAACGTTTATTGATATTTACCATTTTCAAATTGAATTACGGTAAATTAGATGTAAATATATTCAATATGTTTCTCCTCCATCACCAAATTTCATGTTTCTTCATAACTAAACCACATAGTTAAAACACTCTAAGGGAATTATAAGTAAATTATATCTACATGGGTAATCACTAAAATCAAATATTTAAGCTCAAGTTATTTGTATTCACCATAATCACATTGTATTATGGTATAATATATGTAAAACATTTCTATATTTTTCTTCTTCTCTATCACCAAAATTTTGGTTTCTTCACCTCTAAGAAACAAAGTTAAGAGACTACAAAGTAATGACCCAAAATTTATACATATGCATAACAATTAAAATTAATTAATCAAGATCAATAATTTTTATATTCATCGTATTCACATTGACTTATACTATATTACATCTAAAATTATTCAACATTTTTCTTCATCATCCCAAAGTTTTAGCTTTTTTTATCACTAAGTTAAAAACATAATAGACTATAGTAGATGTAAAAAATTTATTATACTTTGTTTTTCTACTCAATCACAAAATTTTAGGGTTTTCCCCCACTAAAAAACAAAGTTAAAAGACTATAATCCACGACATATATTTTATATAATATAGGTCAAAATTAAAATAAATAATCAAGCTAACATTTATTGATATTTACCATTTTCACATTGAATTATGGTAAATTAGATGTAAATATATTCAATATGTTTCTTCTCCATCACCAAATTTCATGTTTCTTCGTAACTAAGCCACTTTGTTAAAAGACTATAAGTGAATGACAAATAAATTATATCTACATGGGTAATCACTAAAATCAAATATTTAAGGTCAAGTTATTTGTTTTCACCATAATCACATTGTATTATGGTATAATATATGTAAAACATTTCTATATTTTTCTTCTTTTCCATCAAGAAAATTTTGGTTTCTTCACCTCTAAGAAACTAAGTTAAGAGACTACAAATTAATGACCCATAATTTATACATATGAAAAACAACTAAAATTAAGTAATCAAGATCAATAATTTTTATATTCATTGTATTCACATTGACTTATGATATATTACATCTAAAATTATTCAACGTTTTTCTTCATCATCCCAAAGTTTTAGCTTTTTTTATCACTAAGTTAAAAACATAATAGACTATAGTAGATATAAAAAATTTATTATATTTTATTTTTCGACTCCATCACAAAATTTTAGGGTTTCCCCCACTAAAAAACAAAGTTAAAAGACTATAATCCACGACATATATTTTATATAATATAGGTCAAAATTAATTTTTGTATTCATCGTATTCACATTGACTTATGATATATTACATCTAAAAATATTCAATATTTTTCTTCACCATCCCAAACTTTTAGATTTTTTTATCACTAAGCTAAAAACATAATAGACTATAGTAAATGTAAAAAATTAATTATATTTTAGTTTTCTACTCCATCACAAAATTTTAAGTTTTTCCCCACTAACTAACAAATATATTTGATATAATATAGGTCAAAACTAAAATAAATAATCAAGCTAACGTTTATTGATATTTACCATTTTCAAATTGAATTACGGTAAATTAGATGTAAATATATTCAATATGTTTCCCCTCCATCACCAAATTTCATGTTTCTTCGTTACTAAGCCACATAGTTAAAAGACTCTAAGGGAATTATAAGTGAATTATATCTACATGGGTAATCACTAAAATCAAATATTTAAGCTCAAGTTATTTTTTTATCACCATAATCACATTGTATTATGGTATAATATATGTAAAACATTTCTATATTTTTCTTCTTCTCTACCACCAAAATTTTGGTTTCTTCACCTCTAAGAAACTAAGTTAAGAGACTACAAATGAATGACCCAAAATTTTTACATATGCATAACAATTAAAATTAAGTAATCAAGCTCAATAATTTTCATATTCAACGTATTCACATTGACTTATGATATATTACATCTAAAATTATTCAACATTTTTCTTCACCATCCCAAAGTTTTAGCTTTTTTTTATCACTAAGCTAAAAACATAATAGACTATAGTAGTTGATAAAAATTTATTATATTTTATTTTTCTACTCCATCACAAAATTTTAGGGTTTTTCCCCACTAAAAAACAAATTTTAAAGACTATAATCCACGACATATATTTTATATAATATAGGTCAAAATTAAAATAAATAATCAAGCTAACGTTTATTGAACTTACAATTTTCACATTGAATTACGGTAAATTAGATGTAAATATATTCAATATGTTTCTTCTCCATCACAAAATTTGATGTTTCTTCATAACTAAGCCACATAGTTAAAATACTATAAGTGAATGATAAATAAATTATATCTACATGGGTAATCACTAAAATCAAATATTTAACCTCAAGTTATTTGTATTCACCATAATCACATTGTATTATGGTATAATATATGTAAAACATTTCTATATTTTTCTTCTTTTCCATCACCAAAATTTTGGTTTCTTCACCTCTAAGAAACTAAGTTAAGAGACTACAAATGAATGACCCAAAATTTATACATATGCATAACAATTAAAATTAAGTAATCAAGCTCAATAATTTTTATATTCAACGTATTCACATTGACTTATGATATATTCCATCTAAAATTATTAAACACTTTTCTTCACCATCCCAAAGTTTTAGCTTTTTTTATCACTAAGTTAAAAATATAATAGTCTATATAGTAGATGTAAAAAGTTAATTATATTTTATTTTTCTACTCCATCAAAAAATTTAGGTTTTTTCCCACTAAAAAACAAAGTTAAAAGACTATAATCGACGACATATATTTTATATAATATAGGTCAAAATTAAAATAAATTATCAAGCTAACGTTTATTGATATTTACCATTTTCACATTGAATTACGGTAAATTAGATGTAAATATATTCAATATGTTTCTTCTCCATCACCAAATTTCATGTTTCTTCGTAACTAAGCCACATAGTTAAAAGACTATAAGTGAATGATAAATAAATTATATCAACATGGGTAACCACTAAAATCAAATATTTAAGCTCAAGTTATTTGTATTCACCATAATCACATTGTATTATGGTATAATATATGTAAAACATTTCTATATTTTTCTTCTTCTCCATCACCAAAATTTTGGTTTCTTCACCTCTAAGAAACTAAGTTAAGAGAATAAAAATGAATGACCCTTAATTTATACATATGCATAACAATTAAAATTAGGTAATCAAGCTCAATAAATTTTATATTCTCTGTATTCACATTGACTTATGATATATTACATCTAAAATTATTCAACATTTTTCTTCATCTTCCTAAAGTTTTAGCTTTTTTTATCACTAAGCTAAAAACATGATGGACTATAGTAGATATAAAAAATTCATTATATTTTATTTTTCTACTCCATCCTAAAATTTTAGGGTTTTCCCCCACTAAAAAACAAAGTTAAAAGACTATAATCCACGACATATATTTTATATAATATAGGTCAAAATTAAAATAAATAATCAAGCTAACATTTATTGATATTTACCATTTTCACATTGAATTATGGTAAATTAGATGTCAATATATTCAATATGTTTCTTCTCTGTCACATAATTTCATGTTTCTTCGTAACTAAGCCACTTTGTTAAAAGACTATAAGTGAATGACAAATAAATTATATCTACATGGGTAATCACTAAAATCAAATATTTAAGGTCAAGTTATTTGTTATCACCATAATCACATTGTATTATGTTATAATATATGTAAATCATTTCTATATTTTTCTTCTTCTCCATCAAGAAAATTTTGGTTTCTTCACCTCTAAGAAACTAAGTTAAGAGACTACAAATTAATGACCCATAATTTATACATATGCAAAACAACTAAAATTAAGTAATCAAGATCAATAATTTTTATATTCATCGTATTCACATTAACTTATGATATATTACATCAAAAATTATTCAACGTTTTTCTTCATCATCCCAAAGTTTTAGCTTTTTTTATCACTAAGTTAAAAACATAATAGACTATAGTAGATATAAAAAATTTATTATATTTTATCTTTCTACTCCATCACAAAATTTTAGGGTTTTCCCCCACTAAAAAACAAAGTTAAAAGACTATAATCCACGACATATATTTTATATAATATAGGTCAAAATTAATTTTTGTATTCATCATATTCACATTGACTTATGATATATTACATCTAAAAATATTCAATATTTTTATTCACCATCCCAAACTTTTAGATTTTTTTATCACTAAGCTAAAAACATAATAGACTATAGTAAATGTAAAAAATTAATTATATTTTAGTTTTCTACTCCATCACAAAATTTTAAGTTTTTCCCCACTAACTAACAAAGTTAAAAGACTATAATCCACGACATATATTTGATATAATATAGGTCAAAACTAAAATAAATAATCAAGCTAACGTTTATTGATATTTACCATTTTCAAATTGAATTACGGTAAATTAGATGTAAATATATTCAATATGTTTCTCCTCCATCACCAAATTTCATGTTTCTTCGTTACTAAGCCACATAGTTAAAAGACTCTAAGGGAATTATAAGTAAATTATATCTACATGGGTAATCACTAAAATCAAATATTTAAGCTCAAGTTATTTGTATTCAACATAATCACATTGTATTATGGTATAATATATGTAAAACATTTCTATATTTTTCTTCTTCTCTACCACCAAAATTTTGGTTTCTTCACCTCTAAGAAACTAAGTTAAGAGACTACAAATGAATGACCCAAAATTTATACATATGCATAACAATTAAAATTAAGTAATCAAGCTCAATAATTTTCATATTCAACGTATTCACATTGACTTATGATATATTACATCTAAAATTATTCAACATTTTTCTTCACCATCCCAAAGTTTTAGCTTTTTTTATCACTAAGCTAAAAACATAATAGACTATAGTAGTTGATAAAAATTTATTATATTTTATTTTTCTACTCCATCACAAAATTTTAGGGTTTTTCCCACTAAAAAACGAAGTTTAAAGACTATAATCCACGACATATATTTTATATAATATAGGTCAAAATTAAAATAAATAATCAAGCTAACGTTTATTGAACTTACAATTTTCACATTGAATTACGGTAAATTAATATATTCAATATGTTTCTCCTCCATCGCCAAATTTCATGTTTCTTCGTTACTAAGCCACATAGTTAAAAGACTCTAAGGGAATTATAAGTAAATTATATCTACATGGGTAATCACTAAAATCAAATATTTAAGCTCAAGTTATTTGTATTCACCATAATCACATTGTATTATGGTATAATATATGTAAAACATTTCTATATTTTTCTTCTTTTCCATCACCAAAATTTTGGTTTCTTCACCTCTAAGAAACTAAGTTAAGAGACTACAAATGAATGACCCAAAATTTATACATATGCATAACAATTAAAATTAAGTAATCAAGCTCAATAATTTTTATATTCAACGTATTCACATTGACTTATGATATATTACATCTAAAATTATTAAACACTTTTCTTCACCATCCCAAAGTTTTAGCTTTTTTTATCACTAAGTTAAAAATATAATAGTCTATAGTAGATGTAAAAAGTTAATTATATTTTATTTTTCTACTCCATCAAAAAATTTAGGTTTTTTCCCACTAAAAAACAAAGTTAAAAGACTATAATCGACGACATATATTTTATATAATATAGGTCAAAATTAAAATAAATTATCAAGCTAACGTTTATTGATATTTACCATTTTCACATTGAATTACGGTAAATTAGATGTAAATATATTCAATATGTTTCTTCTCCACCACCAAATTTCATGTTTCTTCGTAACTAAGCCACATAGTTAAAAGACTATAAGTGAATGATAAATAAATTATATCAACATGGGTAACCACTAAAATCAAAAATTTAAGCTCAAGTTATTTGTATTCACCATAATCACATTGTATTATGGTATAATATATGTAAAACATTTCTATATTTTTCTTCTTCTCCATGACCAAAATTTTGGTTTCTTCACCTCTAAGAAACTAAGTTAAGAGAATAAAAATGAATGACCCTTAATTTATACATATGCATACCAATTAAAATTAGGTAATCAAGCTCAATAAATTTTATATTCACTGTATTCACATTGACTTATGATATATTACATCTAAAATTATTCAACATTTTTCTTCATCTTCCTAAAGTTTTAGCTTTTTTTATCACTAAGCTAAAAACATGATGGACTATAGTAGATATAAAAAATTCATTATATTTTATTTTTCTACTCCATCATAAAATTTTAGGGTTTTCCCCCACTAAAAAACAAAGTTAAAAGACTATAATCCACGACATATATTTTATATAATATAGGTCAAAATTAAAATAAATAATCAATCTAACATTTATTGATATTTACCATTTTCACATTGAATTATGGTAAATTAGATGTAAATATATTCAATATGTTTCTTCTCCATCACCAAATTTCATGTTTCTTCGTAACTAAGCCACTTTGTTAAAAGACTATAAGTGAATGACAAATAAATTATATCTACATGGGTAATCACTAAAATCAAATATTTAAGGTCAAGTTATTTGTTATCACCATAATCACATTGTATTATGTTATAATATATGTAAAACATTTCTATATTTTTCTTCTTCTCCATCAAGAAAATTTTGGTTTCTTCACCTCTAAGAAACTAAGTTAAGAGACTACAAATTAATGACCCATAATTTATACATATGCAAAACAACTAAAATTAAGTAATCAAGATCAATAATTTTTATATTCATCGTATTCACATTGACTTATGATATATTACATCTAAAATTATTCAACGTTTTTCTTCATCATCCCAAAGTTTTAGCTTTTTTTATCACTAAGTTAAAAACATAATAGACTATAGTAGATATAAAAAATTTATTATATTTTATTTTTCTACTCCATCACAAAATTTTAGGGTTTTCCCCCACTAAAAAACAAAGTTAAAAGACTATAATCCACGACATATATTTTATATAATATAGGTCAAAATTAATTTTTGTATTCATCGTATTCACATTGACTTATGATATATTACATCAAAAAATATTCAATATTTTTCTTCACCATCCCAAACTTTTAGATTTTTTTACCACTAAGCTAAAAACATAATAGACTATAGTAAATGTAAAAAATTAATTATATTTTAGTTTTCTACTCCATCACAAAATTTATGTTTTTCCCCACTAACTAACAAAGTTAAAAGACTATAATCCACGACATATATTTGATATAATATAGGTCAAAACTAAAATAAATAATGTAGCAAACGTTTATTGATATTTACCATTTTCAAATTGAATTACGGTAAATTAGATGTAAATATATTCAATATGTTTCTCCTCCATCGCCAAATTTCATGTTTCTTCGTTACTAAGCCACATAGTTAAAAGACTCTAAGGGAATTATAAGTAAATTATATCTACATGGGTAATCACTAAAATCAAATATTTAAGCTCAAGTTATTTGTATTCACCATAATCACATTGTATTATGGTATAATATATGTAAAACATTTCTATATTTTTCTTCTTCTCTACCACCAAAATTTTGGTTTCTTCACCTCTAAGAAACTAAGTTAAGAGACTACAAATGAATGACCCAAAATTTATACATATGCATAACAATTAAAATTAAGTAATCAAGCTCAATAATTTTCATATTCAACGTATTCACATTGACTTATGATATATTACATCTAAAATTATTCAACATTTTTCTTCACCATCCCAAAGTTTTAGCTTTTTTTATCACTAAGCTAAAAACATAATAGACTATAGTAGTTGATAAAAATTTATTATATTTTATTTTTCTACTCCATCACAAAATTTTAGGGTTTTTCCCCACTAAAAAACAAAGTTTAAAGACTATAATCCACGACATATATTTTATATAATATAGGTCAAAATTAAAATAAATAATCAAGCTAACGTTTATTGAACTTACAATTTTCACATTGAATTACGGTAAATTAATATATTCAATATGTTTCTTCTCCATCACCAAATTTCGTGTTTCTTCGTAACTAAGCCACATAGTTAAAAGACTATAAGTGAATGACAAATATATTATATATACATGGGTAATCACTAAAATCAAATATTTAACCTCAAGTTATTTGTGTTCACCATAATCACATTGTATTATGGTATAATATAGGTAAAACATTTCTATATTTTCTTCTTCTCCATCACCAAAATTTTGGTTTCTTCACCTCTAAGAAACTAAGTTAAGAGACTACAAATGAATGACCCAAAATTTATACATATGCATAACAATTAAAATTAAGTAATCAAGCTCAATAATTTTTATATTCACTGTATTCACATTGACTTATGATATATTACATCTAAAATTATTCAACATTTTTCTTCATCTTCCTAAAGTTTTAGCTTTTTTTATCACTAAGCTAAAAACATGATGGACTATAGTAGATATAAAAAATTCATTATATTTTATTTTTCTACTCCATCATAAAATTTTAGGGTTTTCCCCCACTAAAAAACAAAGTTAAAAGACTATAATCCACGACATATATTTTATATAATATAGGTCAAAATTAAAATAAATAATCAAGCTAACATTTATTGATATTTACCATTTTCACATTGAATTATGGTAAATTAGATGTAAATATATTCAATATGTTTCTTCTCCATCACCAAATTTCATGTTTCTTCGTAACTAAGCCACTTTGTTAAAAGACTATAAGTGAATGACAAATAAATTATATCTACATGGGTAATCACTAAAATCAAATATTTAAGGTCAAGTTATTTGTTATCACCATAATCACATTGTATTATGTTATAATATATGTAAAACATTTCTATATTTTTCTTCTTCTCCATCAAGAAAATTTTGGTTTCTTCACCTCTAAGAAACTAAGTTAAGAGACTACAAATTAATGACCCATAATTTATACATATGCAAAACAACTAAAATTAAGTAATCAAGATCAATAATTTTTATATTCATCGTATTCACATTGACTTATGATATATTACATCTAAAATTATTCAACGTTTTTCTTCATCATCCCAAAGTTTTAGCTTTTTTTATCACTAAGTTAAAAACATAATAGACTATAGTAGATATAAAAAATTTATTATATTTTATTTTTCTACTCCATCACAAAATTTTAGGGTTTTCCCCCACTAAAAAACAAAGTTAAAAGACTATAATCCGCGACATATATTTTATATAATATAGGTCAAAATTAATTTTTGTATTCATCGTATTCACATTGACTTATGATATATTACATCTAAAAATATTCAATATTTTTCTTCACCATCCCAAACTTTTAGATTTTTTTACCACTAAGCTAAAAACATAATAGACTATAGTAAATGTAAAAAATTAATTATATTTTAGTTTTCTACTCCATCACAAAATTTATGTTTTTCCCCACTAACTAACAAAGTTAAAAGACTATAATCCACGACATATATTTGATATAATATAGGTCAAAACTAAAATAAATAATGAAGCAAACGTTTATTGATATTTACCATTTTCAAATTGAATTACGGTAAATTAGATGTAAATATATTCAATATTTTTCTCCTCCATCGCCAAATTTCATGTTTCTTCGTTACTAAGCCACATAGTTAAAAGACTCTAAGGGAATTATAAGTAAATTATATCTACATGGGTAATCACTAAAATCAAATATTTAAGCTCAAGTTATTTGTATTCACCATAATCACATTGTATTATGGTATAATATATGTAAAACATTTCTATATTTTTCTTCTTCTCTACCACCAAAATTTTGGTTTCTTCACCTCTAAGAAACTAAGTTAAGAGACTACAAATGAATGACCCAAAATTTATACATATGCATAACAATTAAAATTAAGTAATCAAGCTCAATAATTTTCATATTCAACGTATTCACATTGACTTATGATATATTACATCTAAAATTATTCAACATTTTTCTTCACCATCCCAAAGTTTTAGCTTTTTTTATCACTAAGCTAAACATAATAGACTATAGTAGTTGATAAAAATTTATTATATTTTATTTTTCTACTCCATCACAAAATTTTAGGGTTTTTCCCCACTAAAAAACAAAGTTTAAAGACTATAATCCACGACATATATTTTATATAATATAGGTCAAAATTAAAATAAATAATCAAGCTAACGTTTATTGAACTTACAATTTTCACATTGAATTACGGTAAATTAATATATTCAATATGTTTCTTCTCCATCACCAAATTTCGTGTTTCTTCGTAACTAAGCCACATAGTTAAAAGACTATAAGTGAATGACAAATATATTATATATACATGGGTAATCACTAAAATCAAATATTTAACCTCAAGTTATTTGTGTTCACCATAATCACATTGTATTATGGTATAATATAGGTAAAACATTTCTATATTTTCTTCTTCTCCATCACCAAAATTTTGGTTTCTTCACCTCTAAGAAACTAAGTTAAGAGACTACAAATGAATGACCCAAAATTTATACATATGCATAAAAATTAAAATTAAGTAATCAAGCTCAATAATTTTTATATTCAACGTATTCACATTGACTTATGATATATTTCATCTAAAATTATTAAACACTTTTCTTCACCATCCCAAAGTTTTAGCTTTTTTAATCACTAAGGTAAAAACATAACAGACTATAGTAGATGTAAAAAATTAATTATATTTTAAATTTCTACTCCATCACAAAATTTTAAGTTTTTTCCCACTAAAAAACATAGTTAAAAGATTTTAATACACGATATATATTTGATGTAATATAGGTCACCATTAAAATAAATAATCAAGCTAACGTTTATTGATATTTACCATTTTCACATTGAATTTTGGTAAGCTAGATGTAAATATATTCAATATGTTTCTTCTCCATCACCAAATTTCGTGTTTCTTCGTAACTAAGCCACATAGTTAAAAGACTATAAGAGAATGACAAATATATTATATCTACATGGGTAATCACTAAAATCAAATATTTAAGCTGAATGTTATTGTTAACTATAATCACATTGTATTATGGTATAATATAGGTAAAACATTTCTATATTTTCTTCTTCTCCATCACCAAAATTTTGGTTTCTCCACCTCTAAGAAACTAAGTTAAGAGACTACAAATGAATGACCCATAATTTATACATATGCATAACAATTAAAATTAAGTAATCAAGATCAATATTGTTTATATTCATCGTATTCACATTGACTTATGATACATTACATCTAAAATTATTCAACATTTTTCTTCACCATCCCAAAGTTTTAGCTTTTTTAATCACTAAGGTAAAAACATAATAGACTATAGTAGATGTAAAAAATTTATTATATTTTAAATTTCTACTCCATCACAAAATTTTAAGTTTTTTCCCACTAAAAAATATAGTTAAAAGCTTTTAATCCACGATATACATTTGATATAATATAGGTCAACATTAAAATAAATAATCAAGCTAACGTTTATTAATATTTACAATTTTCACATTGAATTACGGTTAATTAGATGTAAATATATTCAATATGTTTCTTCTCCATCACCAAATTTTAAGTTTCTTCGTAACTAAGCCATATAGTTAAGAGACTATAAGTGAATGATAAATAAATTATATCTACATGGGTAATCACTAAAATCAAATATTTAAGCTCAAGTTATTTGTATTCATTATAATCACATTGTATTATGGTATAATATATGTAAAACATTTCTATATTTTTCTTCTTCTCTATCACCAAAATTTTGGTTTCCTCACCTCTATGAAACTAAGTTAAGAGACTACAAATGAATTACCCATAATTTATACATATGTATAACAATTAAAATTAAATAATAAAGCTCAATATTGTTTCTATTCATCGTATTCACATTGACTTATGATTTGTCTACATCTAAAAATATTTAATATTTTTCTTCACCATCCCAATGTTTTAAATTTTTTATCTCTAAGCTAAAAACATAATAGACTATAGTTGATGTAAAAAATTAATTATATTTTATTTTTCTACTCCATCACAAAATTTGAAGTTTTTCCCCACTAAAAAACAAAGTTAAAAGATTTTAATCCACGACATATATTTGATATAATATAGGTCAAAATTAAAATAGATAATCAAAATAACATTTATTTATATTTACCATTTTCACATTGAATTACGGTAAATTAGATGTAAATATATTCAATATGTTTCTTCTCCATCACAAAATTTCATGTTTCCTCGTAACTAAGCCACACAGTTAAAAGACTATATGTGAATGATAAATAAATTATATCTACATGGGTAATCACTAAAATCAAATATTTTAGCTCAAGTTATTTGTATTCACCATAATCACATTGTATTATGTTATAATATATCTAAAACATTTCTTTATTTTTCTTCTTCTCCATCACAAAAATTTTGGTTTCTTCACCTCTAAGAAACTAAGTTAAGAGATTACAAATGAATGACCCATAATTTATACATATGCATAACAATTAAAATTAAGTAATCAAGCTCAATAATTTTTATATTCATCGTATTCACATTGACTTATGATATATTACATCTAAAATTATTCAACATTTTTCTTCACCATCCCAAAGTTTTAGCTTTTTTTTATCACTAAGCTAAAAACATAATAGACTATAGTAGTTCATAAAAATTTATTATATTTTATTTTTCTACTCCATCACAAAATTTTAGGGTTTTTCCCCACTAAAAAACAAAGTTTAAATACTATAATCCACGACATATATTTTATATAATATAGGTCAAAGTTAAAATAAATAATCAAGCTAACGTTTATTGAACTTACAATTTTCACATTGAATTACGGTAAATTAGATGTAAATATATTCAATATGTTTCTTCTCCATCACAAAATTTGATGTTTCTTCGTAACTAAGCCACATAGTTAAAAGGCTATAAGTGAATGATAAATAAATTATATCAACATGGGTAACCACTAAAATCAAATATTTAAGCTCAAGTTATTTGTATTCACCATAATCACATTGTATTATGGTATAATATATGTAAAACATTTCTATATTTTTCTTCTTCTCCATCACCAAAATTTTGGTTTCTTCACCTCTAAGAAACTAAGTTAAGAGACTACAAATGAATGACCCTTAATTTATACATATGCATAACAATTAAAATTAGGTAATCAAGCTCAATAAATTTTATATTCACTGTATTCACATTGACTTATGATATATTACATCTAATATTATTCAACATTTTTCTTCATCTTCCTAAAGTTTTAGCTTTTTTTATCACTAAGCTAAAAACATGATGGACTATAGTAGATATAAAAAGTTAATTATATTTTATTTTTCTACTCCATCACAAAATTTTAGGGTTTTCCCCCACTAAAAAACAAAGTTAAAAGACTATAATCGACGACATATATTTTATATAATATAGGTCACCATTAAAATAAATAATCAAGCTAACGTTTATTGATATTTACCATTTTCACATTGAATTACGGTTAATTAGATGTAAATATATTCAATATGTTTCTTCTCCATCACCAAATTTCATGTTTCTTCGTAACTAAGCCACATTGTTAAAAGACTATAAGTGAATGATAAGTAAATTATATCTACATGGGTAATCACTAAAATCAAATATTTAAGCTCAAGTTATTTGTATTCACCATAATCACATTGTATTATGGTATAATATATGTAAAACATTTCTATATTTTTCTTCTTCTCCATCACCAAAATTTTGGTTTCTTCACCTCTAAGAAACTAAGTTAAGAGAATACAAATGAATGACCCATAATTTATACATATGCATAACAATTAAAATTAGGTAATCAAGCTCAATAATTTTTATATTCACTGTATTCACATTGACTTATGATATATTACATCTAAAATTATTCAACATTTTTCTTCATCTTCCTAAAGTTTTAGCTTTTTTTATCACTAAGCTAAAAACATGATAGACTATAGTAGATATAAAAAATTCATTATATTTTATTTTTCTACTCCATCATAAAATTTTAGGGTTTTCCCCCACTAAAAAACAAAGTTAAAAGACTATAATCCACGACAAATATTTTATATAATATAGGTCAAAATTAAAATAAATAATCAAGCTAACATTTATTGATATTTACCATTTTCACATTGAATTATGGTACATTAGATGTAAATATATTCAATATGTTTCCTCTCCATCACCAAATTTCATGTTTCTTCGTAACTAAGCCACTTTGTTAAAAGACTATAAGTGAATGACAAATAAATTATATCTACATGGGTAATCACTAAAATCAAATATTTAAGGTCAAGTTATTTTTTATCACCATAATCACATTGTATTATGTTATAATATATGTAAAACATTTCTATATTTTTCTTCTTCTCCATCACGAAAATTTTGGTTTCTTCACCTCTAAGAAACTAAGTTAAGAGACTACAAATTAATGACCCATAATTTATACATATGCATAACAATTAAAATTAAGTAATCAAGATCAATAATTTTTATATTCATCATATTCACATTGACTTATGATATATTACATCTAAAATTATTCAACGTTTTTCTTCATCATCCCAAAGTTTTAGCTTTTTTTATCACTAAGTTAAAAACATAATAGACTATAGTAGATGTAAAAAATTTATTATATTTTATTTTTCTACTCCATCACAAAATTTTAGGGTTTTCCCCCACTAAAAAACAAAGTTAAAAGACTATAATCCACGACATATATTTTATATAATATAGGTCAAAATTAATTTTTATATTCATCGTATTCACATTGACTTATGATATATTACATCTAAAAATATTCGATATTTTTCTTCACCATCCCAAACTTTTGGATTTTTTTATCACTAAGCTAAAAACATAATAGACTATAGTAAATGTAAAAAATTAATTATATTTTATTTTTCTACTCCATCACAAAATTTTATGTTTTTCCCCACTAACTAACAAAGTTAAAAGACTATAATCCACGACATGTATTTGATATAATATAGGTCAAAACTAAAATAAATAATCAAGCTAACGTTTATTGATATTTACCATTTTCAAATTGAATTACGGTAAATTAGATGTAAATATATTCAATATGTTTCTCCTCCATCACCAAATTTCATGTTTCTTCGTAACTAAACCACATAGTTAAAAGACTCTAAGGGAATTATAAGTAAATTATATCTACATGGGTAATCACTAAACTCAAATATTTAAGCTCAAGTTATTTGTATTCACCATAATCACATTGTATTATGGTATAATATATGTAAAACATTTCTAT
Source organism: Lathyrus sativus (assembly GCA_963859935.3). Taxonomy (NCBI): domain Eukaryota; kingdom Viridiplantae; phylum Streptophyta; class Magnoliopsida; order Fabales; family Fabaceae; genus Lathyrus; species Lathyrus sativus. The sequence goes on along the minus strand of CAWUDS030001305.1, from coordinate 22,011 downwards.
ATTTTTCTTCTTCTCTATCACCAAAATTTTGGTGTCTTCACCTCTAAGAAACTAAGTTAAGAGACTACAAATTAATGACCCATAATTTATACATATGCATAACAATTAAAATTAAGTAATCAAGATCAATAATTTTTATATTCATCGTATTCACGTTGACTTATGCAATATTACATCTAAAATTATTCAACGTTTTTCTTCATCATCCCAAAGTTTTAGCTTTTTTTTATCACTAAGTTAAAAACATAATAGACTATAGTAAATATAAAAAATTTATTATATTTTATTTTTCTACTCAATCACACAATTTTAGGGTTTTCCCCCACTAAAAAACAAAGTTAAAAGACTATAATCCACGAAATATATTTTATATAATATTGGTCAAAATTAAAATAAATAATCAAGCTAACGTTTATTGAACTTACAATTTTCTCTTTGAATTACGGTAAATTAGATGTAAATATATTCAATATGTTTCTTCTCCATCACAAAATTTCATGTTTCTTCGTAACTAAGCCACATAGTTAAAAGACTATAAGTGAATGATAAATAAATTATATCTACATGGGTAATCACTAAAATCAAATATTTAAGCTCAAGTTATTTGTATTCACCATAATCACATTGTATTATGGTATAATATATGTAAAACATTTCTATATTTTTCTTCTATTCCATCACCAAAATTTTTGTTTCTTCACCTCTAAGAAACTAAGTTAAGAGAATACAAATGAATGAACCAAAATTTATACATATGCATAACAATTAAAATTAAGTAATCAAGCTCAATAATTTTTATATTCAACGTATTCACATTGACTTATGATATATTACATCTAAAATTATTGAACACTTTTCTTCACCATCCCAAAGTTTTAGCTTTTTTTATCACTAAGTTAAAAACATAATAGACTATAGTAGATGTAAAAGTTAATTATATTTTATTTTTCTACTCCATCACAAAATTTAAGTTTTCTCCCACTAAAAAACAAAGTTAAAAGACTATAATCGACGACATATATTTTATATAATATAGGTCAAAATTAAAATAAATTATCAAGCTAACGTTTATTGATATTTACCATTTTCACATTGAATTACGGTAAATTAGATGTAAATATATTGAATATGTTTCTTCTCCATCACCAAATTTCATGTTTCTTCGTAACTAAGCCACAAAGTTAAAAGACTATAAGTGAATAATAAGTAAATTATATCTACATGGGTAATCACTAAAATCAAATATTTAAGCTCAAGTTATTTGTATTCACCCTAATCACATTGTATTATGGTATAATATATGTAAAACATTTCTATATTTTTCTTCTTCTCCATCACCAAAATTTTGGTTTCTTCACCTCTAAGAAACTAAGTTAAGAGAATACAAATGAATGACCCATAATTTATACATATGCATAACAATTAAAATTAGGTAATCAAGCTTAGTAATTTTTATATTCACTGTATTCACATTGACTTATGATATATTACATCTAAAATTATTCAACATTTTTCTTCATATTCCTAAAGTTTTAGCTTTTTTTTTATCACTAAGCTAAAAACATGATAGACTATAGTAGATATAAAAAATTCGTTATATTTTATTTTTCTACTCCATCATAAAATTTTAGGGTTTTCTCCCACCATAAAACAAAGTTAAAAGACTATAATCCACGACATATATTTTATATAATATAGGTCAAAATTAAAATAAATAATCAAGCTAACATTTATTGATATTTACCATTTTCACATTGAATAATGGTAAATTAGATGTAAATATATTCAATATGTTTCTTCTCCATCACCAAATTTCATGTTTCTTTGTAACTAAGCCACTTTGTTAAAAGACTATAAGTGAATGACACATAAATTATATCTACATGGGTAATCACTAAAATCAAATATTTAAGGTCAAGTTATTTTTTATCAACATAATCACATTGTATTATGTTATAATATATGTAAAACATTTCTATAGTTTTCTTCTTCTCTCCATCACGAAAATTTTGGTTTCTTCACCTCTAAGAAACTAAGTTAAGATACTACAAATTAATAACCCATAATTTATACATATACATAACAATTAAAATTAAGTAATCAAGATCAATAATTTTTATATTCATCGTATTCACATTGAGTTATGATATATTACATCTAAAATTATTCAACGTTTTTCTTCATCATCCCAAAGTTTTAGCTTTTTTTATCACTAAGTTAAAAACATAATAGACTATAGTAGATGTAAAAAATTTATTATATTTTATTTTTCTACTCCATCACAAAATTTTAGGTTTTTTCCCCACTAAAAAACAAAGTTAAAAGACTATAATCCACGACATATATTTTATATAATATAGGTCAAAATTAATTTTTATATTCATCGTATTCACATTGAATTATGATATATTACATCTAAAAATATTCAATATTTTTCTTCACCATCCCAAACTTTTAGATTTTTTTTTATCACTAAGCTAAAAACATAATAGACTATATAGTAAATATAAAAAATTAATTATATTTTATTTTTCTACTCCACCACAAAATTTTAAGTTTTTCCCCACTAACTAACAAAGTTAAAAGACTATAATCCACAACATATATTTGATATAATATAGGTCAAAACTAAAATAAATAATTAAGCTAACGTTTATTGATATTTACCATTTTCAAATTGAATTACGGAAAATTAGATGTAAATATATTCAATATATTTCTTCTCCATCACCAAATTTCATGTTTCTTCGTAACTAAGCCACATAGTTAAAAGACTCTAAGGGAATTATAAGTAAATTATATCTACATGGGTAATCACTAAAATCAAATATTTAAGCTCAAGTTATTTGTATTCACCATAATCACATTGTATTATGGTATAATATATGTAAAACATTTCTATATTTTTCTTCTTCTCTATCACCAAAATTTTGGTTTCTTCACCTCTAAGAAACTAAGTTAAGAGACTACAAATTAATGACCCATAATTTATACATATGCATAACGATTAAAATTAAGTAATCAAGATCAATAATTTTTATATTCATCGTATTCACATTGACTTATGATATATTACACCTAAAATTATTCAACGTTTTTCTTCATCATCCCAAAGTTTTAGATTTTTTTATCACTAAGTTAAAAACATAATAGACTATAGTAGATGTAAAAAATTTATTATATTTTATTTTTCTACTCCATCACAAAATTTTATGTTTTTCCCCACTAACTTACAAAGTTAAAAGACTATAATCCACGACATATATTTGATATAGTATAGGTCAAAACTAAAATAAATAATCAAGCTAACGTTTATTGATATTTACAATTTTCAAATTGAATTACGGTAAATTAGATGTAAATATATTCAATATGTTTCTCCTCCATCACCAAATTTCATGTTTCTTCGTAACTAAGCCACATAGTTAAAAGACTATAAGTGAATGATAAATAAATTATATCTACATGGGTAATCACTAAAATCAAATATTTAAGCTCAAGTTATTTGTATTCACCATAATCACATTGTATTAGGGTATAATATATGTAAAACATTTCTATATTTTTCTTCTTTTCCATCACCAAAATTTTGGTTTCTTCACCTCTAAGAAACTAAGTTAAGAGACTACAAATGAATGACCCAAAATTTATACATATCCATAACAATTAAAATTAAGTAATCAAGCTCAATAATTTTTATATTCAACGTATTAACATTGACTTATGATATATTACATCTAAAATTATTGAACACTTTTCTTCACCATCCCAAAGTTTTAGCTTTTTTTATCACTAAATTAAAAACATAATAGACTATGGTAGATGTAAAAAGTTAATTATATTTTATTTTTCTACTCCATCACAAAATTTAGGTTTTTCCCCACTAAAAAACAAAGTTAGAAGACTATAATCGACGACATATATTTTATATAATATAGGTCAAAATTAAAATAAATTATCAAGCTAACGTTTATTGATATTTACCATTTTCAAATTGAATTACAGTAAATTAGATGTAAATATATTCAATATGTTTCTTCTCTATCACCAAATTTCATGTTTCTTCGTAACTAAGCCACATAGTTAAAAGACTATAAGCGAATGATAAGTAAACTATATCTACATGGGTAATCACTAAAGTTAAATATTTAAGCTCAAGTTAATTGTATTCACCATAATCACATTGTATTATGGTATAATATATGTAAAACATTTCTATATTTTTCTTCTTCTCCATCACCAAAATTTTGGTTTCTTCACCTCTAAGAAACTAAGTTAAGAGAATACAAATGAATGACCCATAATTTATACATATGCATAACAATTAAAATTAGGTAATCAAGCTCAATAATTTTTATATTCACTGTATTCACATTGACTTATGATATATTACATATAAAATTATTCAACATTTTTCTTCAGCTTCCTAAAGTTTTAGCTTTTTTTTATCACTAAGCTAAAAACATGATAGACTATAGTAGATATAAAAAATTCGTTATATTTTATTTTTCTACTCCATCATAAAATTTTAGGGTTTTCTCCCACCATAAAACAAAGTTAAAAGACTATAATCCACGAGATATATTTTATATAACATAGGTCAAAAATAAAATAAATAATCAAGCTAACATTTATTGATATTTACCATTTTCACATTGAATTATGGTAAATTAGATGTAAATATATTCAATATGTTTCTTCTCCATCACCAAATTTCATGTTTCTTCGTAACTAAGCCACTTTGTTAAAAGACTATAAGTGAATGACACATAAATTATATCTACATGGGTAATCACTAAAATCAAATATTTAAGGTCAAGTTATTTTTTATCACCATAATCACATTGTATTATGTTATAATATATGTAAAACATTTCTATAGTTTTCTTCTTCTCTCCATCACGAAAATTTTGGTTTCTTCACCTCTAAGAAACTAAGTTAAGATACTACAAATTAATGACCCATAATTTATACATATACATAACAATTAAAATTAAGTAATCAAGATCAATAATTTTTATATTCATCGTATTCACATTGACTTATGATATATTACATCTAAAATTATTCAACGTTTTTCTTCATCATCCCAAAGTTTTAGCTTTTTTTATCACTAAGTTAAAAACATAATAGACTATAGTAGATGTAAAAAATTTATTATATTTTATTTTTTTACTCCATCACAAAATTTTAGGGTTTTTCCCCACTAAAAAACAAAGTTAAAAGACTATAATCCACGACATATATTTTATATAATATAGGTCAAAATTAATTTTTATATTCATCGTATTCACATTGAATTATGATATATTACATCTAAAAATATTCAATATTTTTCTTCACCATCCCAAACTTTTAGATTTTTTTTTATCACTAAGCTAAAAACATAATAGACTATATAGTAAATGTAAAAAATTAATTATATTTTATTTTTCTACTCCACCACAAAATTTTAAGTTTTTCCCCACTAACTAACAAAGTTAAAAGACTATAATCCACAACATATATTTGATATAATATAGGTCAAAACTAAAATAAATAATTAAGCTAACGTTTATTGATATTTACCATTTTCAAATTGAATTACGGAAAATTAGATGTAAATATATTCAATATATTTCTTCTCCATCACCAAATTTCATGTTTCTTCGTAACTAAGCCACATAGTTAAAAGACTCTAAGGGAATTATAAGTAAATTATATCTACATGGGTAATCACTAAAATCAAATATTTAAGCTCAAGTTATTTGTATTCACCATAATCACATTGTATTATGGTATAATATATGTAAAACATTTCTATATTTTTCTTCTTCTCTATCACCAAAATTTTGGTTTCTTCACCTCTAAGAAACTAAGTTAAGAGACTACAAATTAATGACCCATAATTTATACATATGCATAACGATTAAAATTAAGTAATCAAGATCAATAATTTTTATATTCATCGTATTCACATTGACTTATGATATATTACATCTAAAATTATTCAACGTTTTTCTTCATCATCCCAAAGTTTTAGATTTTTTTATCACTAAGTTAAAAACATAATAGACTATAGTAGATGTAAAAAATTTATTATATTTTATTTTTCTACTCCATCACAAAATTTTATGTTTTTCCCCACTAACTTACAAAGTTAAAAGACTATAATCCACGACATATATTTGATATAATATAGGTCAAAACTAAAATAAATAATCAAGCTAACGTTTATTGATATTTACCATTTTCAAATTGAATTACGGTAAATTAGATGTAAATATATTCAATATGTTTCTTCTCTATCACCAAATTTCATGTTTCTTCGTAACTAAGCCACATAGTTAAAAGACTATAAGCGAATGATAAGTAAACTATATCTACATGGGTAATCACTAAAGTTAAATATTTAAGCTCAAGTTAATTGTATTCACCATAATCACATTGTATTATGGTATAATATATGTAAAACATTTCTATATTTTTCTTCTTCTCCATCACCAAAATTTTGGTTTCTTCACCTCTAAGAAACTAAGTTAAGATAATACAAATGAATGACCCATAATTTATACATATGCATAACAATTAAAATTAGGTAATCAAGCTCAATAATTTTTATATTCACTGTATTCACATTGACTTATGATATATTACATATAAAAATATTCAACATTTTTCTTCAGCTTCCTAAAGTTTTAGCTTTTTTTTTATCACTAAGCTAAAAACATGATAGACTATAGTAGATATAAAAAATTCGTTATATTTTATTTTTCTACTCCATCATAAAATTTTAGGGTTTTCTCCCACCATAAAACAAAGTTAAAAGACTATAATCCACGACATATATTTTATATAATATAGGTCAAAATTAAAATAAATAATCAAGCTAACATTTATTGATATTTACCATTTTCACATTGAATTATGGTAAATTAGATGTAAATATATTCAATATGTTTCTTCTCCATCACCAAATTTCATGTTTCTTCGTAAGTAAGCCACTTATTTAAAAGACTATAAGTGAATGACACATAAATTATATCTACATGGGTAATCACTAAAATCAAATATTTAAGGTCAAGTTATTTTTTATCACCATAATCACATTGTATTATGTTATAATATATGTAAAACATTTCTATAGTTTTCTTCTTCTCTCCATCACGAAAATTTTGGTTTCTTCACCTCTAAGAAACTAAGTTAAGATACTACAAATTAATGACCCATAATTTATACATATACATAACAATTAAAATTAAGTAATCAAGATCAATAATTTTTATATTCATCGTATTCACATTGACTTATGATATATTACATCTAAAATTATTCAACGTTTTTCTTCATCATCCCAAAGTTTTAGCTTTTTTTATCACTAAGTTAAAAACATAATAGACTATAGTAGATGTAAAAAATTTATTATATTTTATTTTTCTACTCCATCACAAAATTTTAGGGTTTTTCCCCACTAAAAAACAAAGTTAAAAGACTATAATCCACGACATATATTTTATATAATATAGGTCAAAATTAATTTTTATATTCATCGTATTCACATTGAATTATGATATATTACATATAAAAATATTCAATATTTTTCTTCACCATCCCAAACTTTTAGATTTTTTTTATCACTAAGCTAAAAACATAATAGACTATATAGTAAATGTAAAAAATTTATTATATTTTATTTTTCTACTCCATCACAAAATTTTATGTTTTTTCCCACTAACTTACAAAGTTAAAAGACTATAATCCACGACATATATTTGATATAATATAGGTCAAAACTAAAATAAATAATCAAGCTAACGTTTATTGATATTTACCATTTTCAAATTGAATTACGGTAAATTAGATGTAAATATATTCAATATGTTTCTCCTCCATCACCAAATTTCATGTTTCTTCGTAACTAAGCCACATAGTTAAAAGACTATAAGTGAATGATAAATAAATTATATCTACATGGGTAATCACTAAAATCAAATATTTAAGCTCAAGTTATTTGTATTCACCATAATCACAGTGTATTATGGTATAATATATGTAAAACATTTCTATATTTTTCTTCTTTTCCATCACCAAAATTTTGGTTTCTTCACCTCTAAGAAACTAAGTTAAGAGACTACAAATGAATGACCCAAAATTTATACATATCCATAACAATTAAAATTAAGTAATCAAGCTCAATAATTTTTATATTCAACGTATTAACATTGACTTATGATATATTACATCTAAAATTATTGAACACTTTTCTTCACCATCCCAAAGTTTTAGCTTTTCTTATCACTAAATTAAAAACATAATAGACTATGGTAGATGTAAAAAGTTAATTATATTTTATTTTTCTACTCCATCACAAAATTTAGGTTTTTCCCCACTAAAAAACAAAGTTAGAAGACTATAATCGACGACATATATTTTATATAATATAGGTCAAAATTAAAATAAATTATCAAGCTAACGTTTATTGATATTTACCATTTTCAAATTGAATTAGAGTAAATTAGATGTAAATATATTCAATATGTTTCTTCTCCATCACCAAATTTCATGTTTCTTCGTAACTAAGCCACATAGTTACAAGACTATAAGCGAATGATAAGTAAACTATATCTACATGGGTAATCACTAAAGTTAAATATTTAAGCACAAGTTAATTGTATTCACCATAATCACATTGTATTATGGTATAATATATGTAAAACATTTCTATATTTTTCTTCTTCTCCATCACCAAAATTTTGGTTTCTTCACCTCTAAGAAACTAAGTTAAGAGAATACAAATGAATGACCCATAATTTATACATATGCATAACAATTAAAATTAGGTAATCAAGCTCAATAATTTTTATATTCACTGTATTCACATTGACTTATGATATATTACATATAAAATTATTCAACATTTTTCTTCATCTTCCTAAAGTTTTAGCTTTTTTTTATCACTAAGCTAAAAACATGATAGACTATAGTAGATATAAAAAATTCGTTATATTTTATTTTTCTACTCCATCATAAAATTTTAGGGTTTTCTCCCACCATAAAACAAAGTTAAAAGACTATAATCCACAACATATATTTTATATAATATAGGTCAAAATTAAAATAAATAATCAAGCTAACATTTATTGATATTTACCATTTTCACATTGAATTATGGTAAATTAGATGTAAATATATTCAATATGTTTCTTCTCCATCACCAAATTTCATGTTTCTTCGTAACTAAGCCACTTTGTTAAAAGACTATAAGTGAATGACAAATAAATTATATCTACATGGGTAATCACTAAAATCAAATATTTAAGGTCAAGTTATTTGTTATCACCATAATCACATTGTATTATGTTATAATATATGTAAAACATTTCTATATTTTTCTTCTTCTCCATCACGAAAATTTTGGTTTCTTCACCTCTAAGAAACTAAGTTAAGAGACTACAAATTAATGACCCATAATTTATACATATACATAACAATTAAAATTAAGTAATCAAGATCAATAATTTTTATATTCATCGTATTCACATTGACTTATGATATATTACATCTAAAATTATTCAACGTTTTTCTTCATCATCCCAAAGTTTTAGCTTTTTTTATCACTAAGTTAAAAACATAATAGACTATAGTAGATGTAAAAAATTTATTATATTTTATTTTTCTACTCCATCACAAAATTTTAGGGTTTTCCCCCACTAAAAAACAAAGTTAAAAGACTATAATCCACGACATATATTTTATATAATATAGGTCAAAATTAATTTTTATATTCATCGTATTCACATTGAATTATGATATATTACGTCTAAAAATATTCAATATTTTTCTTCACCATCCCAAACTTTTAGATTTTTTTTTATCACTAAGCTAAAAACATAATAGACTATAGTAAATGTAAAAAATTAATTATATTTTATTTTTCTACTCCACCACAAAATTTTAAGTTTTTCCCAACTAACTAACAAAGTTAAAAGACTATAATCCACAACATATATTTGATATAATATAGGTCAAAACTAAAATAAATAATCAAGCTAACGTTTATTGATATTTACCATTTTCAAATTGAATTACGGAAAATTAGATGTAAATATATTCAATATATTTTTCCTCCATCACCAAATTTCATGTTTCTTCGTAACTAAGCCACATAGTTAAAAGACTCTAAGGGAATTACAAGTAAATTATATCTACATGGGTAATCACTAAAATCAAATATTTAAGCTCAAGTTATTTGTATTCACCATAATCACATTGTATTATGGTATAATATGTGTAAAACATTTCTATATTTTTATTCTTCTCTATCACCAAAATTTTGGTTTCTTCACCTCTAAGAAACTAAGTTAAGAGACTACAAATTAATGACCCATAATTTATACATATGCATAACAATTAAAATTAAGTAATCAAGATCAATAATTTTTATATTCATCGTATTCACATTGACTTATGATATATTACATCTAAAATTATTCAACGTTTTTCTTCATCATCCCAAAGTTTTAGATTTTTTTATCACTAAGTTAAAAACATAATAGACTATAGTAGATGTAAAAAATTTATTATATTTTATTTTTCTACTCCATCACAAAATTTTATGTTTTTCCCCACTAACTTACAAAGTTAAAAGACTATAATCCACGACATATATTTGATATAATATAGGTCAAAACTAAAATAAATAATCAAGCTAACGTTTATTGATATTTACCATTTTCAAATTGAATTACGGTAAATTAGATGTAAATATATTCAATATGTTTCTCCTCCATCACCAAATTTCATGTTTCTTCGTAACTAAGCCACATAGTTAAAAGACTATAAGTGAATGATAAATAAATTATATCTACATGGGTAATCACTAAAATCAAATATTTAAGCTCAAGTTATTTGTATTCACCATAATCACATTGTATTATGGTATAATATATGTAAAACATTTCTATATTTTTCTTCGTTTCCATCACCAAAATTTTGGTTTCTTCACCTCTAAGAAACTAAGTTAAGAGACTACAAATGAATGACCCATAATTTATACATATGCATAACAATTAAAATTAGGTAATCAAGCTCAATAATTTTTATATTCACTGTATTCACATTGACTTATGATATATTACATATAAAATTATTCAACATTTTTCTTCATCTTCCTAAAGTTTTAGCTTTTTTTTATCACTAAGCTAAAAACATGATAGACTATAGTAGATATAAAAAATTCGTTATATTTTATTTTTCTACTCCATCATAAAATTTTAGGGTTTTCTCCCACCATAAAACAAAGTTAAAAGACTATAATCCACAACATATATTTTATATAATATAGGTCAAAATTAAAATAAATAATCAAGCTAACATTTATTGATATTTACCATTTTCACATTGAATTATGGTAAATTAGATGTAAATATATTCAATATGTTTCTTCTCCATCACCAAATTTCATGTTTCTTCGTAACTAAGCCACTTTGTTAAAAGACTATAAGTGAATGACAAATAAATTATATCTACATGGGTAATCACTAAAATCAAATATTTAAGGTCAAGTTATTTGTTATCACCATAATCACATTGTATTATGTTATAATATATGTAAAACATTTCTATATTTTTCTTCTTCTCCATCACGAAAATTTTGGTTTCTTCACCTCTAAGAAACTAAGTTAAGAGACTACAAATTAATGACCCATAATTTATACATATACATAACAATTAAAATTAAGTAATCAAGATCAATAATTTTTATATTCATCGTATTCACATTGACTTATGATATATTACATCTAAAATTATTCAACGTTTTTCTTCATCATCCCAAAGTTTTAGCTTTTTTTATCACTAAGTTAAAAACATAATAGACTATAGTAGATGTAAAAAATTTATTATATTTTATTTTTCTACTCCATCACAAAATTTTAGGGTTTTCCCCCACTAAAAAACAAAGTTAAAAGACTATAATCCACGACATATATTTTATATAATATAGGTCAAAATTAATTTTTATATTCATCGTATTCACATTGAATTATGATATATTACGTCTAAAAATATTCAATATTTTTCTTCACCATCCCAAACTTTTAGATTTTTTTTTATCACTAAGCTAAAAACATAATAGACTATAGTAAATGTAAAAAATTAATTATATTTTATTTTTCTACTCCACCACAAAATTTTAAGTTTTTCCCAACTAACTAACAAAGTTAAAAGACTATAATCCACAACATATATTTGATATAATATAGGTCAAAACTAAAATAAATAATCAAGCTAACGTTTATTGATATTTACCATTTTCAAATTGAATTACGGAAAATTAGATGTAAATATATTCAATATATTTTTCCTCCATCACCAAATTTCATGTTTCTTCGTAACTAAGCCACATAGTTAAAAGACTCTAAGGGAATTACAAGTAAATTATATCTACATGGGTAATCACTAAAATCAAATATTTAAGCTCAAGTTATTTGTATTCACCATAATCACATTGTATTATGGTATAATATGTGTAAAACATTTCTATATTTTTATTCTTCTCTATCACCAAAATTTTGGTTTCTTCACCTCTAAGAAACTAAGTTAAGAGACTACAAATTAATGACCCATAATTTATACATATGCATAACAATTAAAATTAAGTAATCAAGATCAATAATTTTTATATTCATCGTATTCACATTGACTTATGATATATTACATCTAAAATTATTCAACGTTTTTCTTCATCATCCCAAAGTTTTAGATTTTTTTATCACTAAGTTAAAAACATAATAGACTATAGTAGATGTAAAAAATTTATTATATTTTATTTTTCTACTCCATCACAAAATTTTATGTTTTTCCCCACTAACTTACAAAGTTAAAAGACTATAATCCACGACATATATTTGATATAATATAGGTCAAAACTAAAATAAATAATCAAGCTAACGTTTATTGATATTTACCATTTTCAAATTGAATTACGGTAAATTAGATGTAAATATATTCAATATGTTTCTCCTCCATCACCAAATTTCATGTTTCTTCGTAACTAAGCCACATAGTTAAAAGACTATAAGTGAATGATAAATAAATTATATCTACATGGGTAATCACTAAAATCAAATATTTAAGCTCAAGTTATTTGTATTCACCATAATCACATTGTATTATGGTATAATATATGTAAAACATTTCTATATTTTTCTTCGTTTCCATCACCAAAATTTTGGTTTCTTCACCTCTAAGAAACTAAGTTAAGAGACTACAAATGAATGACCCAAAATTTATACATATCCATAACAATTAAAATTAAGTAATCAAGCTCAATAATTTTTATATTCAATGTATTAACATTGACTTATGATATATTACATCTAAAATTATTGAACACTTTTCTTCACCATCCCAAAGTTTTAGCTTTTTTTATCACTAAATTAAAAACATAATAGACTATGGTAGATGTAAAAAGTTAATTATATTTTATTTTTCTACTCCATCACAAAATTTAGGTTTTTCCCCACTAAAAAACAAAGTTAGAAGACTATAATCGACGACATATATTTTATATAATATAGGTCAAAATTAAAATAAATTATCAAGCTAACGTTTATTGATATTTACCATTTTCACATTGAATTACAGTAAATTAGATGTAAATATATTCAATATGTTTCTTCTCCATCACCAAATTTCATGTTTCTTCGTAACTAAGCCACATAGTTAAAAGACTATAAGCGAATGATAAGTAAACTATATCTACATGGGTAATCACTAAAGTTAAATATTTAAGCTCAAGTTAATTGTATTCACCATAATCACATTGTATTATGGTATAATATATGTAAAACATTACTATATTTTTCTTCTTCTCCATCACCAAAATTTTGGTTTCTTCACCTCTAAGAAACTAAGTTAAGAGAATACAAATGAATGACCCATAATTTATACATATGCATAACAATTAAAATTAGGTAATCAAGCTCAATAATTTTTATATTCACTGTATTCACATTGACTTATGATATATTACATATAAAATTATTCAACATTTTTCTTCATCTTCCTAAAGTTTTAGCTTTTTTTTATCACTAAGCTAAAAACATGATAGACTATAGTAGATATAAAAAATTCGTTATATTTTATTTTTCTACTCCATCATAAAATTTTAGGGTTTTCTCCCACCATAAAACAAAGTTAAAAGACTATAATCCACGACATATATTTTATATAATATAGGTCAAAATTAAAATAAATAATCAAGCTAACATTTATTGATATTTACCATTTTCACATTGAATTATGGTAAACTAGATGTAAATATATTCAATATGTTTCTTCTCCATCACCAAATTTCATGTTTCTTCGTAACTAAGCCACTTTGTTAAAAGACTATAAGTGAATGACAAATAAATTATATCTACATGGGTAATCACTAAAATCAAATATTTAAGGTCAAGTTATTTGTTATCACCATAATCACATTGTATTATGTTATAATATATGTAAAACATTTCTATATTTTTCTTCTTCTCCATCACGAAAATTTTGGTTTCTTCACCTCTAAGAAACTAAGTTAAGAGACTACAAATTAATGACCCATAATTTATACATATGCATAACAATTAAAATTAAGTAATCAAGATCAATAATTTTTATATTCATCGTATTCACATTGACTTATGATATATTACATCTAAAATTATTCAATGTTTTTCTTCATCATCCCAAAGTTTTAGCTTTTTTTATCACTAAGTTAAAAACATAATAGACTATAGTAGATGTAAAAAATTTATTATATTTTATTTTTCTACTCCATCACAAAATTTTAGGGTTTTTCCCCACTAAAATACAAAGTTAAAAGACTATAATCCACGACATATATTTTATATAATATAGGTCAAAATTAATTTTTATATTTATCGTATTCACATTGACTTATGATATATTACATCTAAAAATATTCAATATTTTTCTTCACCATCCCAAACTTTTAGATTTTTTTATCACTAAGCTAAAAACATAATAGACTATAGAAAATGTAAAAAATTAATTATATTTTATTTTTCTACTCCATCACAAAATTTTAAGTTTTCCCCACTAAAAAACAAAGTTAAAAGACTATCATCTACGACATATATTTGATATAATATAGGTCAAAACTAAAATAAATAATCAAGCTAACGTTTATTGATATTTACCATTTTCAAATTGAATTACGGTAAATTAGATGTAAATATATTCAATATGTTTCTCCTCCATCACCAAATTTCATGTTTCTTCGTAACTAAGCCACATAGTTAAAAGACTCTAAGGGAATTACAAGTAAATTATATCTACATGGGTAATCACTAAAATCAAATATTTAAGCTCAAGTTATTTGTATTCACCATAATCACATTGTATTATGGTATAATATGTGTAAAACATTTCTATATTTTTATTCTTCTCTATCACCAAAATTTTGGTTTCTTCACCTCTAAGAAACTAAGTTAAGAGACTACAAATTAATGACCCATAATTTATACATATGCATAACAATTAAAATTAAGTAATCAAGATCAATAATTTTTATATTCATCGTATTCACATTGACTTATGATATATTACATCTAAAATTATTCAACGTTTTTCTTCATCATCCCAAAGTTTTAGATTTTTTTATCACTAAGTTAAAAACATAATAGACTATAGTAGATGTAAAAAATTTATTATATTTTATTTTTCTACTCCATCACAAAATTTTATGTTTTTCCCCACTAACTTACAAAGTTAAAAGACAATAATCCACGACATATATTTGATATAATATAGGTCAAAACTAAAATAAATAATCAAGCTAACGTTTATTGATACTTACCATTTTCAAATTGAATTACGGTAAATTAGATGTAAATATATTCAATATGTTTCTCCTCCATCACCAAATTTCATGTTTCTTCGTAACTAAGCCACATAGTTAAAAGACTATAAGTGAATGATAAATAAATTATATCTACATGGGTAATCACTAAAATCAAATATTTAAGCTCAAGTTATTTGTATTCACCATAATCACATTGTATTATGGTATAATATATGTAAAACATTTCTATATTTTTCTTCGTTTCCATCACCAAAATTTTGGTTTCTTCACCTCTAAGAAACTAAGTTAAGAGACTACAAATGAATGACCCAAAATTTATACATATCCATAACAATTAAAATTAAGTAATCAAGCTCAATAATTTTTATATTCAATGTATTAACATTGACTTATGATATATTACATCTAAAATTATTGAACACTTTTCTTCACCATCCCAAAGTTTTAGCTTTTTTTATCACTAAATTAAAAACATAATAGACTATGGTAGATGTAAAAAGTTAATTATATTTTATTTTACTCCATCACAAAATTTAGGTTTTTCCCCACTAAAAAACAAAGTTAGAAGACTATAATCGACGACATATATTTTATATAATATAGGTCAAAATTAAAATAAATTATCAAGCTAACGTTTATTGATATTTACCATTTTCACATTGAATTACAGTAAATTAGATGTAAATATATTCAATATGTTTCTTCTCCATCACCAAATTTCATGTTTCTTCGTAACTAAGCCACATAGTTAAAAGACTATAAGCGAATGATAAGTAAACTATATCTACATGGGTAATCACTAAAGTTAAATATTTAAGCTCAAGTTAATTGTATTCACCATAATCACATTGTATTATGGTATAATATATGTAAAACATTACTATATTTTTCTTCTTCTCCATCACCAAAATTTTGGTTTCTTCACCTCTAAGAAACTAAGTTAAGAGAATACAAATGAATGACCCATAATTTATACATATGCATAACAATTAAAATTAGGTAATCAAGCTCAATAATTTTTATATTCACTGTATTCACATTGACTTATGATATATTACATATAAAATTATTCAACATTTTTCTTCATCTTCCTAAAGTTTTAGCTTTTTTTTATCACTAAGCTAAAAACATGATAGACTATAGTAGATATAAAAAATTCGTTATATTTTATTTTTCTACTCCATCATAAAATTTTAGGGTTTTCTCCCACCATAAAACAAAGTTAAAAGACTATAATCCACGACATATATTTTATATAATATAGGTCAAAATTAAAATAAATAATCAAGCTAACATTTATTGATATTTACCATTTTCACATTGAATTATGGTAAACTAGATGTAAATATATTCAATATGTTTCTTCTCCATCACCAAATTTCATGTTTCTTCGTAACTAAGCCACTTTGTTAAAAGACTATAAGTGAATGACAAATAAATTATATCTACATGGGTAATCACTAAAATCAAATATTTAAGGTCAAGTTATTTGTTATCACCATAATCACATTGTATTATGTTATAATATATGTAAAACATTTCTATATTTTTCTTCTTCTCCATCACGAAAATTTTGGTTTCTTCACCTCTAAGAAACTAAGTTAAGAGACTACAAATTAATGACCCATAATTTATACATATGCATAACAATTAAAATTAAGTAATCAAGATCAATAATTTTTATATTCATCGTATTCACATTGACTTATGATATATTACATCTAAAATTATTCAATGTTTTTCTTCATCATCCCAAAGTTTTAGCTTTTTTTATCACTAAGTTAAAAACATAATAGACTATAGTAGATGTAAAAAATTTATTATATTTTATTTTTCTACTCCATCACAAAATTTTAGGGTTTTTCCCCACTAAAATACAAAGTTAAAAGACTATAATCCACGACATATATTTTATATAATATAGGTCAAAATTAATTTTTATATTTATCGTATTCACATTGACTTATGATATATTACATCTAAAAATATTCAATATTTTTCTTCACCATCCCAAACTTTTAGATTTTTTTATCACTAAGCTAAAAACATAATAGACTATAGAAAATGTAAAAAATTAATTATATTTTATTTTTCTACTCCATCACAAAATTTTAAGTTTTCCCCACTAAAAAACAAAGTTAAAAGACTATCATCTACGACATATATTTGATATAATATAGGTCAAAACTAAAATAAATAATCAAGCTAACGTTTATTGATATTTACCATTTTCAAATTGAATTACGGTAAATTAGATGTAAATATATTCAATATGTTTCTCCTCCATCACCAAATTTCATGTTTCTTCGTAACTAAGCCACATAGTTAAAAGACTCTAAGGGAATTATAAGTAATATATATCTACATGGGTAATCACTAAAATCAAATATTTAAGCTCGAGTTATTTGTATTCACCATAATCACATTGTATTATGGTATAATATATGTAAAACATTTCTATATTTTTCTTCTTCTCTATCACCAAAATTTTGGTTTCTTCACCTCTAAGAAACTAAGTTAAGAGACTACAAAGGAATGACCCATAATTTATACATATCCATAACAAATAAAATTAAGTAATCAAGCTCAATATTGTTTATATTCATCGTATTCACATTGACTTATGATATATTACATCTAAAAATATTCAATATTTTTCTTCACCATCCCAAAGTTTTAGCTTTTTTTATCACTAAGATAAAAACATAATAGACTATAGTAGATGTGAAAAATTTATTATATTTTATTTTTCTACTGCATCACAAAATTTGAAGTTTTTCCCCACTAAAAAACAAAGTTAAAAAACTATAATCCACGACATATATTTTGTATAATATAGGTCAAAATTAAAATAAATAATCAAACTAACATTTATTGATATTTACCATTTTCACATTGAATTACGGTAAATTAGATGTAAATATATTCAATATGTTTCTTCTCCATCATTAAATTTCATGTTTCTTCGTAACTAAGCCACATAGTTAAAAGACTATAAGTGAATGATAAATAAATTATATCTACAAGGATAATCACTAAAATCAAATATTTAAGCTCAAGTTATTGTGTTCACCATAATCACATTGTATTATGGTATAATATATGTAAAACATTTCTATATTTTTCATCTTCTCCATCACCAAAATTTTGGTTTCTTCACCTCTAAGAAACTAAGTTAAGAGACTACAAATGAATGACCCATAATATATACATATGCATAACAATTAAAATTAAGTAATCAAGCTCAATAATTTTTATATACATCGTATTCACATTGACTTATGATATATTACATCTAAAATTATTGAACACTTTTCTTCACCATCCAAAAGTTGTAGCTTTTTTTATCACTAAGTTAAAAACATAATAGACTATAGTATATGTAAAAGTTAATTATATTTTATTTTTCTACTCCATCACAAAATTTAGGTTTTTTCCCACTAAAAAACAAAGTTAAAAGACTATAATCGACGACATATATTTTATATAATATAGTTCAAAATTACAATAAATTATCAAGCTAACGTTTATTGATATTTACCATTTTCACATTGAATTACGGTAAATTAGATGTAAATATATTCAATATGTTTCTTCTCCATCACCAAATTTCATGTTTCTTGGTAACTAAGCCACATAGTTAAAAGACTATAAGTGAATGATAAGTAAATTATATCTACATGGGTAATCACTAAAATCAAATATTTAAGCTCAAGTTATTTGTATTCACCATAATCACATTGTATTATGGTATAATATATGTAAAACATTTCTATATTTTTCTTCTTCTCCATCACCAAAATTTTGGTTTCTTCACCTCTAAGAAACTAAGTTAAGAGAATACAAATGAATGACCCATAATTTATACATATGCATAACAATTAAAATTAGGTAATCAAGCTCAATAATTTTTATATTCACTGTATTCACATTGACTTATGATATATTACATCTAAAATTATTCAACATTTTTCTTCCTCTTCCTAAAGTTTTAGCTTTTTTTTATCACTAAGCTAAAAACATGATAGACTATAGTAGATATAAAAAATTCGTTATATTTTATTTTTCTACTCCATCATCTAATTTTAGGGTTTTCTCCCACTAAAAAACAAAGTTAAAAGACTATAATCCACGACATATATTTTATATAATATAGGTCAAAATTAAAATAAATAATCAAGCTAACATTTATTGATATTTACCATTTTCACATTGAATTATGGTAAATTAGATGTAAATATATTCAATATGTTTCTTCTCCATCACCAAATTTCATGTTTCTTCGTAACTAAGCCACTTTGTTAAAAGACTATAAGTGAATGACAAATAAATTATATCTACATGGGTAATCACTAAAATCAAATATTTAAGGTCAAGTTATTTGTTATCACCATAATCACATTGTATTATGTTATAATATATGTAAAACATTTCTATATTTTTCTTATTCTCCATCACGAAAATTTTGGTTTCTTCACCTCTAAGAAACTAAGTTAAGAGACTACAAATTAATGACCCATAATTTATACATATGCATAACAATTAAAATTAAGTAATCAAGATCAATAATTTTTATATTCATCGTATTCACATTGACTTATGATATATTACATCTGAAATTATTCAACGTTTTTCTTCATCATCCCAAAGTTTTAGAATTTTTATCACTAAGTTAAAAACATAATAGACTATAGTAGATGTAAAAAATTTATTATATTTTATTTTTCTACTCCATCACAAAATTTTATGTTTTTCCCCACTAACTTACAAAGTTAAAAGACTATAATCCACGACATATATTTGATATAATATAGGTCAAAACTAAAATAAATAATCAAGCTAACGTTTATTGATATTTACCATTTTCAAATTGAATTACGGTAAATTAGATGTAAATATATTCAATATGTTTCTCCTCCATCACCAAATTTCATGTTTCTTCGTAACTAAGCCACATAGTTAAAAGACTATAAGTGAATGATAAATAAATTATATCTACATGGGTAATCACTAAAATCAAATATTTAAGCTCAAGTTATTTGTATTCACCATAATCACATTGTATTATGGTATAATATATGTAAAACATTTCTATATTTTTCTTCGTTTCCATCACCAAAATTTTGGTTTCTTCACCTCTAAGAAACTAAGTTAAGAGACTACAAATGAATGACCCAAAATTTATACATATCCATAACAATTAAAATTAAGTAATCAAGCTCAATAATTTTTATATTCAACGTATTAACATTGACTTATGATATATTACATCTAAAATTATTGAACACTTTTCTTCACCATCCCAAAGTTTTAGCTTTTTTTATCACTAAATTAAAAACATAATAGACTATGGTAGATGTAAAAAGTTAATTATATTTTATTTTTCTACTCCATCATAAAATTTAGGTTTTTCCCCACTAAAAAACAAAGTTAGAAGACTATAATCGACGACATATATTTTATATAATATAGGTCAAAATTAAAATAAATTATCAAGCTAACGTTTATTGATATTTACCATTTTCACATTGAATTACAGTAAATTAGATGTAAATATATTCAATATGTTTCTTCTCCATCACCAAATTTCATGTTTCTTCGTAACTAAGCCACATAGTTAAAAGACTATAAGCGAATGATAAGTAAACTATATCTACATGGGTAATCACTAAAGTTAAATATTTAAGCTCAAGTTAATTGTATTCACCATAATCACATTGTATTATGGTATAATATATGTAAAACATTACTATATTTTTCTTCTTCTCCATCACCAAAATTTTGGTTTCTTCACCTCTAAGAAACTAAGTTAAGAGAATACAAATGAATGACCCATAATTTATACATATGCATAACAATTAAAATTAGGTAATCAAGCTCAATAATTTTTATATTCACTGTATTCACATTGACTTATGATATATTACATATAAAATTATTCAACATTTTTCTTCATCTTCCTAAAGTTTTAGCTTTTTTTTATCACTAAGCTAAAAACATGATAGACTATAGTAGATATAAAAAATTCGTTATATTTTATTTTTCTACTCCATCATAAAATTTTAGGGTTTTCTCCCACCATAAAACAAAGTTAAAAGACTATAATCCACGACATATATTTTATATAATATAGGTCAAAATTAAAATAAATAATCAAGCTAACA